>PQVD01001676.1:0-24456 GCA_003012265.1 Setaria equina
ATAAATAAATAAATAAATAAATAATGAATAAATAAATAAATAAATAATAAATAAATAAATAAATAAATAAATAAATTAAATAAATAAATAAATAAATAGATGCATAAATACATAAATAAAATAAATTTTAGCAGCCATTTTAAAGTGAAAATAAGAGAAGTAAATCTGCGAAATATTGGACTTTTGCAATAATATGCTATTTTTCGCTTGTCAAAACGTCGAGAAGTTTCAAACTTAAGCTTCAAATTCAAACAGTAAATGTGTCAGTCATCTTATAAAATGATTACAATTGCTGATCAGAAACTATCGTGTATTAACACTGCAATAATTGCTTATAATTTAAATCAGTCTTACTGATTTTTGATTAACCATTTGGTTCTTGCTTTTATCTGCTTTTCCTGTCTTTTTACACTTAAATATTCTAATACAACTCTCGTACTTGGAACCATTTTTTTCATTTATATTCAAATAAATTAGATTGTCTGATGGCGATGAATTCAAACTGATTTGAAATATTATTGGATTTTCTAATTTCAAACTTCTTTTCCGCTATTGGACGTAATTCATTCAAATTCACAGTCAAAGCAGACATGAAAAAGCATTATTAAATAAAGGAAAATTCTGGAAGGTAAAGTAATGAATTTGTTGAATTTGTTCAGAAGCGTAATTGCATGGCTTTAATATAATGCTTGTTCCCGAAGCTCATTTTTTGGAAACTTGAAAATTAAAAATATCCTTTCTCAAAAAGTCCCCGTAATCGATGTAATGACTTATTTTGACTCCTACTTATCCTTTTACCTTTCCTCTTTCACTTTTTGTCATTGAAAAGGGATTCGAAATTAGAAGAATTCTACCACATACAAATCGATTTTCTGCTTCACTGTGCATGCTTACATGATACTGCCTTTCTTTGGAATACAAATAAATTCAGTAGTATTCAAAGTTAACCATCCGTTTCCGTTCATATATATCCCTGCTACCGTTCTTATACAGCAAACTTACAATGACCCTTTCTTAACTAGGTTTTGAAGCTGTGTACAGCAATTAAATGGGATGCAAACCTTCTAGCAAATTTAAACTTATTCAAATGAGTTACAAATTTTTTCTAATTGTAACTGCATTATTTCCATTACATCGTAGTTAGATTAATATTGCAACTATGTTGATACATAATGCAACTATGTCCGATACATTTTAACATGTGATATTAGATATGCTTGTTTTGGAGCTCAAGATTAGAAATATTACATAATCTTTGGAAGTTTCTACATGTTAGTTTAAATCCAACTTGTATCAGTGACTTATGTTTCACCCGTTTAAAAAAATTATTTGAAGAAAGATAAGCATGTTTAATATATATATTAGACGTTTCGTATGCTGATAAAAGTTTTTTCCTCGCAATAAATGTCAGCAACTCTACACTGAACTTGCTTTCTATATTCCTTTAAATGAATTTGACTAAAATTTTCTGCAGAGTAAAAGTACTAAATTAAAATCTGCAGAGTAAAAATACTGGATATTTCAATTCGAGCAAACGATGAAATATAGATAGTCGGTCAAAATGGGACCAAATGGCTCTTCGGAAATGGCCACATATGTTCCATAAAAAGTCAAATCATTCGATTTTCTTATCTGCTGTTTAAACAAGTTGTTTTTTTCAAATCTTGATTTCAAACAAAGAAATTTGTATGAAAAAAATAACATCAATATCAGGAATCTGTTGTGTGATCAAATCTAGATGGAAAAATTGTTAACAATGAATTTCTTTATGCGACTATTCTATCACCTAGATAATTCAGGTATTTAGCTCTGAAATTTTACTCAATTTGGCTGACATACATTCATTTTATCATTGGTTTATGATGAATAAATCCAGTTAATTTAAAAGTTTCAAAAATTAGTTTACTACAATGGTTGATAAATCGCGTGATATCGTGTGATACAAATTAATCTCTTTTTCATACTCAAAAAAATTGCCTTGTTGACATAATGAGTACTGAATGAGTTCTTTATCGAATCGTTTACTTCAGATGTTGATTGTTTTTCATTGCATAATAAGGTTTTGAATTGGAATTTGAGCAAACTGCTTGATTATATCTAAGGTTCGAATGCATAATTGTGTCGCTTCTGTGCATCGAACTTGAACCGTGTAGTCTTTTTAATCATTAAATTTTTCAAACTGATATTTATTTTTTCAAATCCTCTTTACTGATGCTCTTTTTACTATCGCAATGATAAAGTGACCATTAAGTTAGACTTTTTCATTCTGCTACCTTTTGTTCCAATGAAAAAATAATTTGAAAACTGCAGAGTTTAGCAGAGAGAAATTTCAATTCATCGCAGTTCAAAAAATAATACAGTATTGGTCATCAGGTATTATATATGACCGGAATAAATCAAGAGTGCTAAATGGGAATATGCAGTTCATTTCATTCATAATTCTATGGAATATATAATGCTCCTTTATTAGCACTAGATAATTAATATATCGATTATGCCTTGAATAATAAAAATTAATTGTTCATACACAATAATCTATACTCCAAGGCTTTGAGACAACTATTATTTCAAGGGTATTTCAAAGACTGTTTAGAATATTTCAAAGATTTTAATAATCGAAGGCTAAATGATAAAAAAAAAGTGTATTCGAATAACTATGAATTGAAATGAATGAATGTAATTGATGGGAATAAAGATAAATAATAATAATCGGTTTAATATATTTTCGTCTGCATTAATTTGATGCACGTAACATAAGGGATATCATTTCAAAAATATCAGTACATATAAAATCCAAAAACAAAGTTAATTAAAATTATGCCAAGAAATTTGAGAGTTATTTGAGAATATCCATTAAATTTGTTTGTTGAAAGTTTAAAAACATATTGAAATTCCATATTAGAAACCAAGTGACATGTATAGTAATTTTCAGTCTCCTTCCAAAAATAGTTTGAGTAGTTTGAAGTCAAAATAACTCCCTCATATGATGAAATTAAATTAAATTAGTAGAATTTAAATGAAATCGGAAATGACATGGGGATCTTGTAACTGTCTGATGACTATGCTTAAAATTTTTTTTATTTTCGTATTTCATAAAACGTTTAACAAAGAATTTTTTTCTAAGTCTTAATGAGTATGCATTCATGCTACTTTATAAGTCTAGCCTTTTAAGGAACTGCATAATTGTGCTTACATTTATTCAACTTTAACCTTGTTATCACCACCTCTTAATATCAATTATTTCTATTGACGGAAATATTTAACTGGAAATATTCATTAAAGCAACTAATCACTACTCCAATTCTTTTGTGATATAATATTAAAGAATATCTGGTAATAATGAATGAAATATTATTGTTGATAATTAATAACTGTAATCTTATCAATTTCAGTTCAACTTTCAAAACTTCAGTTTGTCAAAAGAAGAATCTTACAGGAAAGTTAAAGTGTTATGACGGATGTATTACTGAATTATCGAGGATTCTGAATGGATCCGACAATCCTGCAGGAGAGAAAAAGGTTCATGACTGAGAAAAGAAAACTAACTTCACATCGTTTGGGATATGAAAAATTTCCCTATGCATTCTTCATACCAATTTAATTATAGGATATTGTTTTCTATTTTCATTTACTGCTTTTTTCTTCTCTTTCACTAAAAGCTATTTAAAGTTGATTAATAGTAATAAGCACTTCATTTTTTCTCAGTTTTATAAAATTTCAGCAAAAATGTTTGCTTTTGGCACATAATTCCCAAGGAATGCTATTTGCAGTACCTTTTGAGAGAATAGTAGTTAGTATTATTGATTTCATCTTACAACTTGAATTTTAGATTCAAACGAAATATTCCACATCATTGTTTCATATTAGTTCTTATTGCTTGTTCTTAAGGTTTATTTCCCTGTGACCAGTAACCGACCACATCCTATAGTTATTAACTTATTTGTAATAATTGTTTCTTTTGCAAGTTAAATGGAAAATTAAATTTAACACTTCGAACAATCGATTTTGCTCCTCATGCTAGCACAACTGATTAACGCTTTAAATAAACTTTTTCATNNCTTTAAATAAACTTTTTCATTTCCTACTGTTTAGTTTTTTCTAAACAAGGAGAGCCTGTAGAATAAAATGAATTAAAGGTATCACATTTCAAGTTAATTTCGAGGAAAAAAACAGAGGAAGAAATTGCTTGCTTTCCTGTTCAGTGTAAACTTTCCGATTGGTTTCTTGGTTCGTAATAGCTTTCTCCATGTGATGTTCAACATAGCTCCCAACGAAAGTGGACTCAATTTCAGGAAACTGTTTTCTTTCACGTATTATATTCCAATTATCTCAGTTGCGTTTTTTTTTTTTTCTAATCCAAACTTGCTGGGAGTATTTCGATAATATTTGGTATTTCCAGTTTTTGTTTTCCCAGGCAAAAATTTGAGTACTTGAATTTTCGCTTACGCTTCCGTAAAAATATTTTAATCCATTCATTTCTTGCCCAAAAATGTAACCCAAATCATAACAAACTAACAAAGCTTCAAAAAATTTTTTATCTGATTCTTGGCTGTGAATTGGTCTCTCGAGAAAGCCTTCGCCCTAATTTTAGTTGGTCAAACTTTCGTTAGATGCATTCCGTTTGAGCTATGGTTCGGCAAATTTAACCATTGGTCTCATTATTTATATATTAGGCTATGGTATTCCAATAAAGTCTTTCAAGAAATTTGCATAATCGCTTTTTCACTTCATTTGAAGAAAAGGATGAAAACTAAAAAATATATGGTATTTATCGATGTTTTATGTGGAACTTGTCAAATAATAATTAATGAAACTTAAAGACATTTGCAGAAAGACCAAAAGATATCTGCACATTCATGTTTAAATACATTTTTACTTATTACTTATTTTCTCTCCTCCAACCTTTTTCATCCTCACTTTTTTGTTTTTCAAATTTAACACAAACAACAAGGCTGTTGTTGAATTGCACATTAAGCTGAATTTTATTTTGCATTTATACTCGTTTAGAGAAGCACTCTTTCCGACTCAGCTTCTTGGCTAAATGGTAAAAGCGCTAAAGAGAAATGTACTTGAAGAACTCAATTTGTNNGCCTTACTTGAGATTATAATAATTTAGTTATAGGCCTTACTTGAGATTATAATAATCCTATGTTTTTGACGTACGTGTTATGTGCAAAATCAAAATATTCCTCTGGTCCTTTAAATGGAACTTATAAAAAGTAAAGTGATGCCCTAGAGAAAGAAGATAATATTTAATTCCAGCTTTAAGGCTTTTCCCTTTTGAGAAGGATAATTAAGTTCGGCCTCTTTCTTTCTTTTCATTCTATTTCCAAATCCACAACCCTTGAAACATATTTTAGACATAACTTGAGGGAACTTTGATTGGGCTTCGATCAGTCTATTAAATTATCGAGAATATTGTTTAGATCTGCGCATAATTGTGAATTTTTGCTTGAAGATTCAATTCTGCGTAACGTGTCAGTTGTCAAAACAAATTTTCTTCACTTTTATCCTTTTAACCTTTACAGAAAAAAGCTTTGCTCAGTATGTGTTTCTTATTATTTTAATTCCAACTTAATTTAAATAACCAAGCTACGGTAAAATTCATTATGAATATATTTGGTAATTAGAGTTGATTTATCTGAAATCATACATTCATTATGGAATCCATAAGTCCATTAACTGCGTGCAATGTGAAATCAAATTCAGTTGCGAGTTCTAAATTATCGAAATTCAATTTCTAACTCTTTCCAGAAAATAGAGAAAAATTGATGGTATCGATTATCACAGTGTGTTTTATAATAAAAGTTCGCCTGGGATTTTTATTTGTCTATTGAAAAAAAATTTAGCTATCTAATCAGTAAATATTTAAAAATTTTAATTGCAAGAGCACTACGAATACATTACAATTTATTTCGGAGCTTTCAACTTTCACTATCCGTTCATTATCACATAACTTCACTGATCTAACATCGGTGTTTGAAATTTCATTCACCACTATCAGTGTTGTTAACTATTATTACTGCAGTATTAATTCCTATAAGAAAGATAACGCAAGATTAAATGACTTCTGTTAATTGCTATGAAATCGAATATTTCAGTGAATAACGATCAAATACCAAAGTTAGTGCTGCTTCTTTTTTTACACATTTCACATTGATTANNTATAATCTTCCAAAGCATTATTTCAAGCATGAATTGAAAGAGTGGGGTCTCGAAAAATGAAAATCTTTCTACTTTATTTTACATGCTATAATTATGAGTATCTTTTATCTTTTCACCATTTTTTATTTAAAATTGTCTTTTATCGAATATTTATAGGCAAAATCCTTAAAATTTTTCGGATTTTAAAACCGATTTTGCTAAAAAATTTGTTAAATTAATTATGTTATCAGGGTAACAGGATTCGATTTATCTGTATTTGCTGTATTGGAATTGCTTGGTATTGTTGCAATATTTGGTAATGTATTATTGATTACAGTTTTGGTGAAATTTAATTATTTGAATAAAGCAAGGTAGGTGACACAGAAGTAATGAGCAAGTTGAGACCATCCAAATTTTCGGTATAATTTGTTTAGTGGTCAACTAACCTTACCTGTTCAACCAATTAGAATGTCTTGAATATGGTTAATCAAAGCTACCGAACTGCTTAATCATTGCAGGCATAAATTGTTTTACTACCTATTTCTTATATTCTCTTCCCATTCATTGTTAATTTATAATATATTTTTTTGAAAATTGTCTCTTAATTTATTTGATTCAAAATAAATATATCAGTGTATATATTTTCTACCTTTTTCTCCCATTGGTACTTCACTGATGATTCATTTCAAAAATTTTTCAACTTTCTTCTGTTTACTTCAACACTTTACTTAATGCAACATGACAATTTCAGCTTCACTCTTCTGCTTAGCTTAGCTCTAGCTGATTTATTGCACGGTATCGTAACAACATCATATTTTTATCCACCGATCATATTGAAACGACAACATCTGTCATTATTATGGATGAAGATATTTAATGCCATGGATTGGACAGCATGGGCAATTACACTCACGTAGACTTTGCTATATTTTTTTGTCTAAAATTTTTCATTGCTTGTAAAACAAAGAAAACTTTTTTCAGTGCTTAATTTAAACCAGAATTATATCTGTTTGCATTTTATTTACTTAATACTCAAATACAATTTGTTTATTTGAAATCAAAAATAAGTCTTTTTAAATGTTACTTTTCAACACAAAAATATAAAGTAAAAGCACCATATAAATTAAATCATTACTTAAGTCATTTCAGTATGCTACTATCAGATAGAAACAATTACCACTCATGTTTAGATTACTGAAAAGATATAATCTGCTATGTAAAGTAAAATTAGCTCGAAAGTAGTTCATTTTATTTGGTCTGCAAATCAAATTAAATTGCACATAGACTAGCTACATCGATACAAAGATCAAACTAATTACTATAGGGTTCAGTTAAACAAATTTATATGATAAAGAAATAATAGCCAACTTTAAAATTATACTTTCGATCATAGAGTGGCTATTGTTTTTTTTTAAAGTTTTAAATTTAACTTTTTGAGAAAATTGTTTTCACAGATTATTAAGCGCATCTCTGACTTGCTCATTCTTTTTAATGGGATATTGTCCTCGCAATACTGTAATTTTATTCACTTTGAGCAACATTTTGGGTGACTTTCGCGGTTTTTGGCATATTTATTTCTATATCTTTTTCTTTTAAGGAATTACTTCGCCCACTTCTATTAAACCAAAATGAAATGGTGGTTATTTTGATACACATAAATTATATTGCATTAAAAAATACTTCCGTCCAATATGTTCAAATGAACTACCATCCATGCCGTCGTTTATCTTCTAATCACACTACCTTTTCTTAAATGAATGTCTGATTATCTTTTCTTCCACAATTATTTTTTCAATTTTATTTTCTTTGAATAATTTGATGCGAATAACTTTTTATTTCTAAAAAAAAAAACTTAGACATATAAGTGCCGTTTGTCTGGATCGATTGGCTGCAATAATGTTTTATAGTCGTTATACAACATTAGTTTCAATGAAAAGGGTACGCGCCTACAGGTAATTATTTTTTTCCCTTTTCCACAAACTCTTTTAATCCAAAAATTTTATTTAAAGAAAAGAAAAGAATTCCATTTTGAATCGTCATTAGCAGCAAAACATAAGTAAAATTAATCTTTCTCAACCTGGTACAGAAATTAATTAATAAAGTAAAACAACTTATTCTTGGGGTCCATACTTAATAAGTAATAATTCATATTTTTAGCTCTACGAACTAGAAATAAATTATACTAAACGGTATTCATTCTGCGTAGTGCAGAATTCTGTTGTGTACACACAAAACTAGAGTTTTTGTTCAATTCTATAACTCTGTGGAAAATAAGATAGTGCTTCGAGCAACTGCTTGAACAATAATAGCTAAAGTAAATACTTAAAATATGACCAATTTCAGTTTATTTTGTTGGATATTTTTTATGACTTACAATGCAACATTACTGCTACTGGATGCATGCTGCATGATTATTCCGATGGAAAATTACGAATATTACAGTTTTGGCTATCAACACTATGATAGTTTCGTTTTCATTTTATTCACCCACAAAATAGTAGTAATAATATTTTATTAATGATTTTAGTAATAGAGAGAAATTTTTCTTGCTCTGAAATTTTGAAAGAACTATTTTGTAAAATTTCTTTAAGATGGTAAATCTTACATTAAATAGTCATTTGTAGCTTGGTGCGCAAATTCAAATATCCTTAATCAAACTAACATTTATATTTATACGTACACACCAATGGAATTAAGTACTCTCATTATTTTATCAGTAACAAATCCAATCATACTGACACAGCTATACAAACGCTGGAAAAGGAAATGTGCCCTTCAGCAGTTAGTTTTCTTAAATTCGTCAATTTTTCAGTAGTTATATTTTATATATATATATATATGAGTTTTTCGATACGAGGTAGTTTTTTATAAGATACCTCTGAATGATTAAAATGGGGATGAATGAAATGTGAATTATTCCTTCAAAGTGTTTCGAAAGATGTAACGCTCAAAAGAGAAAATGACGTTTGCATGTAAGCAAAGCCAAAAATTCCGTTATGAATTAAATAAGGAACTTTAAATTCATGCATTGTTAAGGTTTAATTTTTTCAAATCTCCATTTATTCTTCATTATGGTGGTTCTGATTCGGAGCAGTTGACCGTGGAATTAAAACGATACGAGTCATTTCCATTTTTTGAATTTTTAATTGCAAGAGTTCAGTTTTTTCTTATTCGTTTTCAGCAAGTGATTCCTTGCAACCCTTCGAAAAATTAGTAAAGGCTTCAAGAAAAATAATTGAGCAGTTTTTTAATTCAATTTCACTATGAAATGCTTGTAAATCATTTAAAAAACTCGAAATTATAAGTTTTTTTTTTTTTCATTTACTGATAGCATTTTTATAACAAAACTTGGCTTCACTGAGCAGGATTCGCTCTATAAGCTTTCAGAATGATTGAAAATGAACTTTTCATAGTTCTTTCTCTCTCTTTCTCTGCGTCTATCAATCAAGATTCATCGTTTTGATAGTGCCTTAATGAATCCAATGAAATCAAAATCCCTAGCAGTCAAATCAACCTATATTTAAAAGTAAAATTTTACCTCAACACTGATGTTGCTTTATAGTGCTAGTGTACTGCTGGTAGAAATGTCAATGAAATTAGGAGCTCAACATTCTCGTATCGGATTAACAAAGATGTCAATGAGGAAAGCAAATCGACAGCAGCAGAGAATTGTTTTAAAGGTTTTTGCTTATTTTTTCACAACTCATTAAAATATATACCTGTCATTCATTCAGCGATTAATATCAAATAGCTGTTATCCCTTAATAGTGACGCACTGGCTTCTCATAACCATACGGAAGAGAATGAATGTTAGGCATAGTAAAAGCAAAAGGAACAATCATCAGAAGTTGAGAATAATAATGATTTCGACAGCTGATCAACAAGAGAGAAAGCATCGAATCTGGAAAACAATTTTTCTTAACGATCACTGCTTAAATGATTATAGGGAAAGATAAGCAGAAAGGAGAGAAAAAGAAGTTAAAAGGTATCTGCCTTGAAAAAATTAAACTGATACAAAATTAATATTCTAATAACTTTCCGCGACAAGTAATCTGCACTAACATTTAATTCTGATACAGAATTCTGTTCTTCTAATGCAATGTGTCAGTGAAGCGGGATTCTGAATATCCAGTGGAATTCTCTTATCATGAAAATTGAATTTTATTCTGTTCATCACATTAAAATTGCTTGAATTTTATTTTAGATAAGTACGGTTGCAGTGATATTCTTCTGTTATATGCTTGTATATTATTTATCATATCATGTATTGACATATGGCTATAAATGGGTCGCAATATTACATTCTATTTCTTACTCAATTACACACGTTTCTAATCCGGTATTTATCACTTTGTAATACTGAAAAAAAAGAAAACATGAATACTGGTACATATCTGATATTAAAGACTGATATACTTTAGACGAGCATTTCTAAATTTTTTTCAGTATTTTCAGATTATATATTTTACATGCAACAAAGATATGAGAGGACAACTGACTAGTTTATGGATTCATTTATGGCAGCATTTTCTAGGATGCAATCGTGCTCTGCTAACCGGAAGATATCAGCTTACGCTAAATTCTGCTGAACAGGGACAAAATGTCAGGTTGGCTCTTTTTTTTTAGATTTTTCATTCGAAATTTAATCAATTTTGGATGTAACTGAACAGAATATTCATATAATTTTCTATATATGCAATTATCATCCGTAACTGTTTGAAATACTGTGCAAAAAAGATGTTCTTGAGTGCTATTCAGTTAAAATAACACTGCTACAGACAATTATTTTTTTTTTATTATTTTTCTTGTTTCGTGTTTCCTTTGATTATTACATGAAAATGAAAAGAAATTTTCTCTGATGCATAGAATAGCTTTCTAAATTTGGACATTTCTTTCAAACTTGCTGTCTGCAAATGATGAAGAGATTGGAAGTTTTGTGGTTAATTAATTGTGTTTGCAGATTTTTTTAGGCATCTTTCAACTGTTGAATCAAGAAGCAGAAAACGTCAGCATCATTCAGCAACTGCAACAGTAGATATAACGTTAACGTTATCGACAAGTATTACAGGAGACGTTGATACGCTGCTTAATTTAAAGGAGCAAGAAGAAGAAGAACAAAAGCGGCTGAAGAAAAAAACCAGATGCAACAGTAGTATCAATTAGTATTGTGAGTGCTATTCTTTTTTTTTCACTCTAATAAATATTGTTTTTTTTTTAACACAACAATAGTAAAAAAGAAATGATATTCTGTTAAAAATAATATCAATTAAACTTATCATTTCCTTTCAAATGACAGAGTAATTTCGTTAGAATTGAAGCTCATAATAGTACAAGCCCAAAGAGATGGACATTTATGAACAGTGATAAAATATACTTTGTTTTGAATCAGTTATTTCAATTTTCAGTTTGTTTTATGAACTTCACTTTGTTCGGTCATCAATTTTTATGCCTTCAGTATTTTTAATCGGCAATAATGATTGTTTACCTTTTTGAAAGACTTGAAACGGAAAGGTAATTATTAAATAATCGCTTCGAAAAGCTACAAATTTTATTGAATTTGAATGATAGTAGGCTCCAAAGAGATGAAAAAATCACAACCAATTTGTTCTCACAATTGCTGTTATATAGAATCGAAAAACATTAAAATTTTATGGAATTTAAAAATTTTTGAATCTTAATTGAGTACCTCCTAAAAATCTCGTCACTTTCTGCAGCTTCTTTTTAATTTCTAGAAATTTTCTACAAGAAGAAATGTGCAACTTCGTTGTCTTTTGTCACCACTGAATAGCATAATTTTTTTTCGCTGTCTTTTCGGTGTTTATAAAAGAATTAATTAGTGAATCTTACTATGATTCAAAAATAATTTTAGCAAAATATTTTTTTTAAAAGTTTCTTAAATAATATTTCCAAAGCAGAAGTCTTCATCAAAACACAATTTCAACCAACAGTGACTACAAATTATTTGTTATCATTAATTTTATCAATGCAAGGAGTGAATTGAGAGTATTTACCAAAAGGATAATAACGATCCTGATGTCTTCTATTAGACCATTTAATTTTCTCTCATTATCTGGTCATTTAATTTTTCATTGTTACCCGGTGTGATCTTCAAAATTTACAATCGACATTATATGATTCAAAATCACATTCCCTGACAGATTCATCCTCAATTCCTGGCTGATGGGATGATATAAATTAAGGATTACATTGCAGGCTTTTGGAAGTCATTATTGCTGTTTTTAATGAAGACAGTTTTTTAGCAACTCCATAAAATTAATGATACTACATTGTAGCCGAAATGAAGTCTTTAAGTTAGTCTCCAACAATTTCAAAACTTAACCAAACTATTGAGAAAGATAAATTTACTATTTACTTTTTGATAAGCACACATCAGTGCTTTCATTTAATAAAATTGTATTTACATAACTTTAGAACTATTCAAACCGTGAAAATATTGCTGCAATGTTTTATTTTTAAAGCATGTATTTTTCAATTAAGATATATTATTTTAAACATTTCTCTAAGGCTTTCAGTGATGCAATCGTTCATTTACATTACTTCGCGAATTTACTCTTCTTTAAAGTCTTTCTTATACAGAACAAATGATGGCTCGCATTCACACTTTACCACTATCATTTTGATCTGAAAAAAAAGTGAAATTTAAAAATAAGCAGGGAATGTAACATTGCTTTCTCACTGTACTTTGTTTTATCTATGAAACATCTCATTCTTTTGACATATTTAGTAAGAACTACTGATCCTTCTGCTAATGCTTCTCACCACTATAAAAGAAGCTGAATTTCAGGAAAATCTTTTTCTGGATAGCATAATGTAATGGTTATTGCTAACAAGGAAATACATACTGTTTTTATTTTGATGAGAGCATTGAGAATAAGATGACGGAATATATCACAATCAGCGTTTACTTTATATGTTGCTTTCAACTTTTCCCCTCTAAATTTCCATTTTGCATATTACGATAAATTTTCAGGAACAAAATGAAGTTGCTGACCATTTTTATACTATTATTGAAATTTGGCAGCTATAGGCAGGTTTTTTAATTTGACATGCAAAAGCTAGCGAAGTTGATCAATGCGTAAGTTACTTTATTTGATTCAATCACTTCAATGTTCATAAATCAATGACTGATTTTTTCAAACGTTTTGTATCATTTTTGAATATACTTTTTCGATTTCAGTTTAATTAATTATGAAGGACGATAAGAAGTAAAACCAACCCTGCTTTTTGAAGTTTCATGCTATCCAATGTATTGTCAAATGTCTGCTGTAGGGATTTAATCTGAAACAACTAGGACTAGTCCAATTTAGCCTTCTTAGTTTGTTTAAAATAATTTCCATCATAAACTCTGAGGATTTCTTTGAAAATAATCTTGTTAAATTAAAAATTTTGACTTTTAAAGTCTTGATTGAGAAAGAAGTTGCAGCAGACCACATTTACTACAATCAGTTGTTTTTTTAAGATTATAAATAATCTGAAAAATTGTTTCATAAAATTTTCCACCATACGCATGCAACATCTGAACAGCTTTCAGTCTTTTCTTGTAATGAAATGAATGAATTACTACCTTTAACTCCAACTCTCCGCTGTTATTTAATGTATCCTTTGGAGTATTTTTCTGATCGGTGATAACATCAAACTCAACACTACGACATTTTTCTAATGTGCTCAAATCAACATCTCGTTTTTTTCGACCTGAAGAATTGTATTTTTAATTTGCACTCATAATTTCTTTGAAATAATTGCTATATCAAATAATTACCACTACCATCACTTTTAACTGTAGTTGTATCACTTTTAGCTGTACTTGTATCACTTTTAACTGTAGTTGTACCACCACCAGCACCAGGTTGACAGCTCTAAAACCAAAGAAAAAAAAATATTTTAAATATAAAAGTTCAAATGATGAGAAGAACAAAAATAAAATCATTTGGTTTTTGAAGGTAATTGCACGAAATGTTAAAAATACTAACATAAACGGATGTTGAAATTATCACAAAAACAAATATGCAAATTTCAATCTTCATTTTACAAACCTGCAATTCATTAAATATTAATAGTCATTTTAAGAGAGAAAGATTAAAATGAATTGATAATTACTGAATACTGATATTATTATATTAATTACAAAAAAAGAAAAAAAATTGTGTCATAAAGGCATGCTCAATTTAATGTTTGTTGTTTTAACAAAGTGACATCCCGAAACAGATTTTTTCAAAAGAATATCAGATTTAAAAAAATAAAAAGAAAAATATCGATTTGTTTAAGTTATTAAGCTACGTATTATGAGCTACTTTGAACTATGAAGGCATTCGTTTAAGTTAATTAATAATCAAAAATTTTGTATGAAACCTCATGCAAAACTTCTTTTACGTATGACGCAAAGGTTACTTCGATAGGGAATTAGTCAGGTAGTTTTCACAAAGACAAAATAACTCACAAGGCTGAATTAAGTTACCACGAAAGGACTGGAAATTTTCTTTGATCGAACTTAAACCAATGCTTTAAGAGGAGTATATAAGCATGAATTTAAATTTTAAATTTTTCAGAAGAAAATTACGCTAGCAAAAGTACATGTGCCATTATCCATATGATAATCATATTTGATACATTTCATAATCGAAAGCAAAAAACTTTCAGGATTTTATCCATTTGATAGCTAACTACATTGGTTAATGGCTTCCAGAAAATGTGCCAAGCGCCATAAAATTTTTATTGTCAAACAAAGACAATATTTGTATGTTTGACATAAAAATGCAATAAGATTCTGCAAAAAATGCATATGTTATATTTAGGGATAATATTTTCAACCACTTGAAAATATAAGAAAATTTTTCTTAAAGAATATTTAAATAATAATAAATTTGAATGTTAAAACGGGTGTACATGCCAAAAAGACCTTGAACGTGTTATAGATCTATATGAATCAACAGGAAAAATTTTAGTTTTTCAGTATAAATGGTAGATGAAAGCTTTAATAAAAAACCCAAAAATTGATTTTTGCTATCAAGTTATTAATTTTCGACTCTATCAACACCATTAAATTCACTTAACAACAATTTTCCTTATCCGTACTAGCATACTTGTCTTATTATGATAATTGAAAATAGCATTCGAATGACAACCATTTATTAAAACCCTTTGAATTCAATCAAAGCAACAACTGTCAACGTTCGTAATTCATAATGTTACTGACTTTTCCCTGTTGCATTATGTTATTCCAAGATTATTTAAAAATTAATAATATTTATCTCCTCAAATTTTAATATGCAATATCTTACAATAATATATTGCAACAGCATAATATACGGTATGCATTTTTTTTTTTCGTTGCTTCACTTTTCCTAGTAAATTCAACTTAATTTGCAGTTAAAAAGGTGTTATTTCACTTAGACAACAAATTGGTTCGCATAAACTAGCACTGCTTTTATTCGAGAATAGAATTTGGTACTATTAAGTCGTGTGAAGTGTGTTGGCATTAAATGAGTTATAAATTCTAAGAACTGATATATTTGATTAAAACTGGTATAAACTGACATACAATCATGTACAATAACCTCGAATTAAATTTAAGGCTAGGATTTGCAGTTCTATTTCATTTTTTAGGCATAAGTCTCAATTTATGCTACAGAAATCTGCATTACATCGTTCAAGAAGTCAGCTATGGAAGTGTTTTTCCGTTCATTTCATTTACCGTTTTGCTGTTCTGATCTTTTGGTTAAGTTATATTGGGATCCAATTAAACTTATAAGGCGTGTGTTACTGCTTTTGTTTTTGATTCATATTTGTGCGTATTTACGACAAAAGTTGAACTTTGCGGATTAAACAATCTGGATAACACAATTTAAGTCCTAGCTGTAAGATTAACAATACCTTTGATTGTTAATAATAATTGCATAAAATTAAATCGATTTTTTTTGAGCAAATTGAAAGCCTTAATTGATTTGATTTCAAAAAGAAAGGATTGATTGGATTTAAAAATTTAATGCATAAAAACCAAATGTAATTTGAATCAGTGAAGTAGATACAAATTGAGCTGAATTTTATGTTGTTAAAGAAAAGTGGCCATTTTTTTTAATAACTTTTTCTCGAACAAATCATTCTTCCTGAACAATTTTTAGTCTTACAACATAATTTTCTAGTGGAAGTGTGAAATATTCATAAAAAAATAGCGGTGAAATATAATCCACACAATTAACTTTGAATCAAAATGGCTTACCGGTGATTCGACTTACTGAAATCATTAAAAGTTTAACTCTTATGGAAACTACCAGTTGAAATATTCTGAGTTTATTATCGATTAAAACGAAGTTAATGAATGCATTAATTTGATATAGAATGAGTCTCTCTCAGTGTGGAAAGGAAACTCTAGAAATTTTGTAAATTTCATCGAACAGAAGCCTCAACGCTCACAGCGTTGAGAAACTTCTTGCATCTTCTCATTGTAACAAAAAGTATTTTACACATGTCGCAAGCATATTTAATTCCTGGACTATGAGCAGTGCTGCTAGATATCGTGTGTCATTCATTCGTCATTAACTGTGTTTTTAATTAAAGGTGTGTTTAACAAGAATTTAGAAAAATTTTGTATTAAAAATTTTTTTTTAGAATAACTGAAGTCTAAATTTCATGAAATTGTCTTTATTCAATAATACAAAATTTGGTACGAAATAAAAAATTTAAAGTCTCAGTCCAGCATTTGCAGGAATTATTCCTAACAATGAGAACATTGTTACGAATGGACAAAATTTTAGAATAGTTTAAAAACCAACTATTGAATGATCGATACACTGATGTCTTTCCTCGTTGTTCTGCAGGCAAAAACAATTTCAAATAAACAAAAGTATTTTGTTGAAGTAGGAAACATTGACAAACAACTTCTGATCCTCTCTTACCGCTTGGTTATTGTGATTTACGATTTCCTACAAGATCTTTAGAAATATAAAATGATACTGTATTATTGCATGAGGTCGTAAAATTCGGTAATATTTGTTATAGCGAAAACTAGGTAATATATAATGAAGTTGTTTCAACAAGCTATGAGGGTAGCAATAAAGAAAGCATATTAGGTCTCCGTTAATGAGGAGGTGAACTTTTGTGCTAATTTTCAAAAGAAACCTTATTATCGTATATTTTTTTCTGCGAGTATTTAGTTCTGGCTTTTTTTTGGTTTTTTATCTCTTTACTCTCATTAATCTTTGCCGGATTTTACCTACTTTCAACAATACAAAGTGGTATTGTTTATCGTCATGCTAGTTTTTAGAAATTTGCTAGCTTCCAAAACAGTAAATATCATTCCTTTGCATGTCTTTGGTTTAATTTTTGGATTAAAAAATTCTTATTCAAAGAACCAATTATTGCCATCAGATTGCAATGTTTTCCGTTTTTCGTCTGGACCAGTAACCATACAAGAAAAACATAACGCCACAAGTATTTTTAATTTTCTTATATTTATGAATTTTTCGTTTCATTTCCATCTGAATTATGTTAAATTTATTTTGCCAGCTTGAACCACCAGCCAAGCTTGGCTTTAATTAATTAATATCTAGATTCCAAAGGTCTAATCAATTTTACTGCTTTAAATTAAAAACATTTAATTTGATTTAATCTTTTTTCGATATTTCACTTTTTTAAGCTATACAATGTCATTTTTATGACTTGTTCATTTTTGAATGCTTCTAAAATTTTAGAAGCAAAAAAGACTGAAATGAAATGTAGAACAGGGTAAAGTATCAATAAAAAAATATCAGAAAAAGGAAAGGATTTCAAAAAACAAAAGAGACTTTCTACTTCAGTTTTAATAAAGCAGTGGGAAATTGTAAGAAGGAAACATCCGCCTTTCGAGTTAAATTGCAAACCATATCAGCAGGAAGAGTAAATCAAAGAATGGACGGCGAAAGCTGTGGTGAAGTAAAAAAAGGAGAAGTTTGTCTGGACTGATACAAAATTTCAGTCAGTCGTGAAATTCTTTGTTGTGAGTTTCAACAACTAATTCACTTTCCCCCGTGAATTCGCAATTCAAAACAAATGCGCAAAATTTCATATAGTCAATGGAACCTTTGCATTGCAGGTTAGAATGTTTAAAGCTATTCGAAGAAATAAACAAAAACACAGAGATGAAAGAAAACATTTTCTTTGATTTGCATTTTTCTTCAATATCATTTTCAGTCTTTAAATCGTTCATTTCACTTTTTGATTCTTTCCCTCACTACACTTTTTATTTTTCCTTTTTTTTAAATCGTTTTATTTCATTTTTCTTCATTTATTTTCTTATTTCTTTCAATTTTTCAGCTTTTTCTGATTTCTACTCATTTCATCGATACAACAAGAAAAAAAATTTTATTTTTGTAGGCTTATTTTTTAATTTTCATTCATTTTTGTTTCTTCATTTCTTTTTTATTATTTCTTTTACGTATTTTTTGTCTCTGAATTTTCTATGTTTTTTAAAATCTTTTCTGATTTTGATCATTTGATTATTTTATCAGTACAACGAAAAGGAAAATTAACTCTGTAGAGGCCATAAGAAAAATAAAAAACTACCAGTGCGATAAAGTTTATAATATCAAAAATATATATATACCTTTTAAAATCTTGATTTCTTTTAGTCACCCAGCAGCACATTTTTTGATTTCAACATATAATTGTTCAAATTTCAACCTTTTTCTCAATATTTTTACGATCCAAATAATGACGATGCTTGGACTACTTGAACTGTAATAGAAGAGTAGTGTTTTCAATTCAGTGCATAGTAAGAGGCTATTGTGAAGTAATTTTCTTGACAAAAATCGTTCAATGAAGAGAAGCAAACAATATGAAACCATTGTAGTAGTAGCATACCTGGACTGTGAAGATAATCGATCTTACGTCTGTTTTATGAATAGTTGACGCCACTTTGTTCTTTTTAATATAACAATAGAAATTTCTTCCATTAATTAAAATAATCCCAGGTCCTTTAATTGATACTGACATGAATGAAATATTGAGCAGAACGCTAACGTCAGTCAAAATAACGTCGCCGCTAAAGAGACCACTTCCAATTCTTAAGTAAACCTTATGATGATAAATCAGATTTTGAATGCATTATAGTTAGAAACCTTGTGCCAACACTTACATCAAATAACCCATGAAAAATAACTTTAAATACAATGCATCGATGAAATTAAAGGTAACAGAAATTCTATTTATTGAAGGATATAATATGCGTCTAACAATTTCTCATTTCCAATAGAATGCACTGAATCTCAGGAGTATTTCACTAATAACAGTATTTTCTTTTGAGCAATAGAATAAGAGCACTAAAAAACATTTGCAAATACAGTTTGCATCATCAAGTTTATGATAATTTTGGAGCATTCCCGCGTGATATGGATGCAAAATAGCTTTTAAAGTAAAAGAAATGCAAAACCAAAAATTAACATATGAATAAAGCAGAATAAAGAAAAAAAGCATAACTAAAAAGAATTTACAAAGCAATTTTTGTTGGATTTTTAATTTTTTTCTTTTTCATTCAATATTTTCTTTTTTTTTTTCAAGTCATTCTTTGTCTTTTACTTCATTAAAGTTCTTTTTTTTTAATTTTTAATTTCAAAATTTTTAACTCCATTAACTCATATCTTGAATATTCAGTACATCAGCAGTTCCACCCTGGAATCTTTCATTCCTTTCCTAATTTCTCGATGCAGAACTGCATTTTGATTGCTCTATTTCTGATAAATGTAGAATGATTTGTGTTTATTTGATAACTGAGGTCAGGAAACAAGAACTATTTGCTCCAACTTAAATGAAGTTGAAGATGAAAAGATGAACTTCAACTTGATGTTCTCAGTTTTCAATGAATAACATCCCAGTGAAAAGCACGTTTTCGAAATGCCGCAAGTAGACTGATCAGAAGACTCACTTGGTCAACACCTTGCCACTGACCTCAGTCTGCATCCTACATTGCCTTTTAGTGAGAACGGACTTAGTGCTTCTTACTAGTCCTGAAAGTTCTTCTGAGGAAGGAGAGGATTGATTATATGTGGAAAGTAAAGCTTGAGGTAAAAACTTTTGCTTATGTTGTTTTTAAACTGTTTTAAGCAAGGAGCAAGAAGTTTTTTCCATCTTAAACTAGTAGGTAAATCGAAACATCAGCATAATCTTATTCTAAATAACTGATAAGATAAGGCTTCTGAAAACATTTCGGTAAAACAGATAGGAAGGAAATCGAAATTTCGATACAATTGCAAGTGCACTAGGAAATCATTCAATAATTTCATATATCACAATATTTCTTCATTTATGATTCCATTCATTTTAATTTGCGATAAAATTTTTTTTAGCACACTGCTTGACAATTTACAACTTTTTTTTCCTAGAGTAATCGAATACAAAGATAAAACCATTCAATAATTTCGTATGTCATAATATTGACATTTGTGGAATTTTGAAAAGAAATTTCGATATGTAATTAATGTTCCGCAATTCTTGAGAAAGATACAACAAAAAATTATGAAGTTTATTTTCTAGATTAAAAAGAATTTGATAATTTTCTTCCATCTAAACGCATAATAATTATATCGTAATTATGGCTACGAAAGAAATCTTTATTTTCTCCATTTATGCTTTCATTCATTTCTATTTTGGGAATGACAAGGACCACATATATCTATGACTCAAATCTCATCAAAATGCAAGTATTCAAGAGTTCCTTTTTAATCAAAATTTCATTTTTGTTTTTCGGTTAACCAAAAATTACTAGTGAACATCAAGCAGGAAATTTCACTGTTTCCAGTTTCTGATCCGTGAGTTTCATGTTTTTCTTGCAGTACTCTTTGATACGATTAGCGCAATATAGTCATTGTTACTAACGATATAACTACAAAATTTAGCAAACTTGCACTGAATCATAAGCTTTGCTAAATTTCGTTCGCCAAATTGGAATATGAAGTTTTAGCTCATTCATTCATTGTGATTGGAAAGCGGTGAAAATCTTCATTCCATGAGGACCATAGGATGTGTGAAATAATTGAGAATTCTATAGTACGATTTGCTAATTATTACTTGATAAAGAGACTCATTTCTTGACTCGAAAATTGAGAGCTTATCAAACGAACTATTTTGTCACGCTTGATGCAGTATCATCACTTTACACCGCAAAACTAGGTGATTGAACATTGACGTATTGAACAGCCAAGTTTATTTGTATCCATTTTGCTGATTATGATTTTCATGTTTCCCATTTCTATTAATTCATTGGGAAGGAAAAAAAAAAATTATTCAGTAATTCCATCTTTAACTTGATTCCACTCTGGATAAGTCTAATAAGTTTCGTCCTGATTATTGCGGTAGTTTTGGCAATATCAAAGCTACCATATAATTTATTGGAAGTGCTATCGATATATGTGAGGTAAAGTGGAGTTTGCTGCACATTGACTGTTTTCCTATAAATTCTACTGTGACTGGTAAAGGCGAAGTAGATGAGAATTTGAGTTAGTACGCAAATTTAATTAAACAGGAATGGCAGGAGATCCATAATAATTGAGTGACCAAGGACAATTACAAAATTTGCCACACAGAATATCGGACCTTTTAGGTCTGAGCAATTAAGGATTCAATTATCATTTTCTGTCGTAAGTAAGAGGTGCAGTAAAAGAAAACAAGAAAAATAAGAAATGAATAAAAAGAAAAAATATTATTAATGAAATCAACAAGACCAACCTATTAATTTGGACAGAAAGATTTGCATTCGCTTAAACAAATAATGAGCTAAATAAATAGTGGGCATTTTTAGTTTCTGATTTAAATCAGTTCGAATATGCTGGGAAGGATAAGATAATTAAGCGTTCAACAATATCATCCCCGAAACTGCAAGCAATGTTTGAGCGCATTATGACAAATCAGATGACAATGGCTACTGATATGATTGGTTCTTATTAACACATTAGTTTATTCAACATGGACATTAACACTTCAAAAAGCTTCTAGGATTTTCAGGAACTGCAAATTGGTTGATTGATTTGCGAATTTTTCTTGGCAAATTACAACTTTGTTCGCTATAATTATTGGAAATGTTTGACAGTTCGATGACAAGGTCATATAATGTTTGTGTTTCTTGTGCAATGAACCTTACTGTAATGGTTATAGCAGCGAAATCTAATGGAATTTATAATAAATTAGAAATCTACTTAACAAAAAAAGGGGAACAAGTGACTACTACATTGAAATAACTAGCACATCTAGAGGTGAACATTGCTTTGGTGAAAATCAATGAATTGCATCACCTTTATTATTAACCAAAAGTGCCGGAGGGCAAGATAATAGAGGGTCAGACTAGCTTCTTAACTGTTTCAATCATACTGAAAGCAGATGAGAAAGAGAAAAGTAAATTATGAAAAAGAGAAAATAAATCGAAAAAAAATGAATGAAAAAAGAAAGCCTTCCAAATGACATGAAATATTGCTTTTCATTCGTTAAAAAGCATATCTTCATAAAATCTTCCACTGAAACTGAAATATTTTTGGAAGGAGTAAGGTCATACAAAGTTAAAACTGGAAAGATGTAAGTATAAGAGAACCAACTCAGAGTTAGCTTATCACCATAATAATAATAATTTGCTAAGACATGCAACAATCAGTTTTAGCTATTAAATATTCTAATTATTTCATGAAAAATTCAATTATTCATTCATCCATTAGAAAACAACAGCATTTCGAAAAAAAAGTGCTAATGGATAAATTTTGCAGAAATAATAAGGAATTATCATTACAATTAGAGAATTCGAATTTCAGAATTCACTGAAACAACTATGAATATGCATTTGGATCGACTAATTTATTCCACAAATATACCATAACAGCCAGTGGAACAAAACACCACACCAGATCTGGCATCCAGAAAATGAAGAGGCGTTTCCAAATGTTCGCTGAATCAGCCAAATAATTAATTGATCCTAAAAATTAGGGGGAAATGAAATTAGTAGAACTGGTCAAGATTTCGATAGGTGAATAAATGAAAAAATATGAATCGGAAGTTTAAAACATTTTCTCAACATGCCTAGTAAAGGGTAGGATTAAGAAAAATTTTTTCAAATGAATTGAAAAAAAGGCAGAAACTAAAAAATTAAAATATTTCTTAGCAAAACGCAAAAATTATTGGATTGTTACATAAAATAATTCGGTTTATTAAACTTTATTATTGAAAGGGAAATTTAGCACGAATTATTATTAAATTTTATTATTAAAAGCAAAATTTAGTAGATTTAAAAAAAAGATATGATAGATAGATTCATCGTTTATCACTTTAATTATCGATTAGATTTTGGCTACTGCATTTTCAAATCATTACTTAATTCAGCATTATTAAAGTGTAGCCAAGTTAGGAGGAGAAGGGAAAAAAGGCATAAGCTATTCATTTGTATTGCAACTCAAACTATTTCGTTTCATCCATTAGCTAGGTTACTAAGGCATTTAGAATGTTTTAGTTTCCAACTAATAAGCTGCAGAAATAGCTCTGAAGCTTCTGATTTTCTTACACTTCCAGCTCACATTTCTTACAATATCCTATGAAGAATGATGGAAAGACATTTTGAAAAAGTAAAATGGAAATTAAAATATCGGCGAAACTTTTTAATTGTAATTATTTTTTAATTTTTTCATATACAATGCTACTTTATTGAAGAATTATAATTTCAAATTTGTTATAGCTAAATGCTATAAGAAAAAAATCCGTAAATCGAGGAGATTATAGTTAATTGAATTAAGGGAAATCTGAAAAAAGTATTAAATGAAAATGTTGAAAAGAAGTATTAAATTATGCAAAACTTTGTAAAAGTTTTTTATTTTACCTATTTGCAGAATTGTAGGAGGGAATTCAGGGTATAGATTCAAGAGAAATTTTAAAAATTTCAAAATCTCAAGAAAAAGTAATTTGAGGAGGAATCTTCCACTGAAATTTTTAACTTCGAAGATGAAAAAAGTTAAAGGAAACTTTACTTAGCCTCAGGTAGTAGATGAACTGAATGATTAGCAAATTTGTTAGCAGAAAGTTTTGCATTCTTAATCAAATTTGGAAATGAATATTATTCTTATTTTCTTGTTAATTACCAAAAAATGTTCATTACTTTTTATATCACTTCAAATACTGATAAGGAAATTCGTTAAGGAAAAGTTGGGAAGAAACAGCTCACAGTTTATGTGCTGATGAAGAACAACATGTGTTGCTGATTGGCACCGGTAGCCGTCATCATTTTATTTAATGCTGTATGAAAATAATTAATGAATGGAAAGGACTTAAAAATTAAAGAAAAATATTTCATTT
>PQVD01001676.1:24864-61822 GCA_003012265.1 Setaria equina
ATACTTTATAGCTAGAGTATAGCTCAAAGCTTTGTTAGTTTGGCTCTCTTTTAATAATTTTATTTTAAAGATCAACTAAGCTTAGATAAAAACTCATTGTGCTGAGGTTTCGTTAATGTATTATCTCAAAATTTACTGCTAGCTAAAGTTCCTTAGTGGTAAGAACAGTAAAAGTGTTTACCTATGCTTACTATAATAATGTCATTGAACTACATCAGACATGCAACATCATACCTAAATGTCAATTTTTTATAAGAAACTTGTGTGCTTTCAATTTAGAATTGATTGAACTTGTCAAATAGAATAAAGATATTAACTAGATAGAGTGCAACAATGTTTAAGACTATCTCGATAATCATCAAGCGTCCAGTGGCCATTGTAACAACGTCATCGCTTGTTGCATATCTCAAATCAACGTCACTATAGATATTCCCTGCAGTAGGCAGTTTAAAATTATGACTTTGTAAATTCTTTCTTCTTCGAAATACAGAGGGAAAACATTCAGCATAACTATCTCTCTATCGTTACCCAAGAATACGATAATTCTGCTGCTGTTAAAGGACTACCTGTTCGATGCTACACAAAATTTCTGCTTAACACAAATGAAGTTCTATATTTCCCTGCACGTCATTTTGGGCTTCGATTTCAATCCCTCACTCAATTTTAGTGAAAAAAATTAAAAAGCGGTTCAAAACCTTTCAGCTAATTAACTCGTGCCCTTTTTTATTTGTCGCCATGACATCGAAATAAACGAGGAGAATTGGTAAAATTTCGAGGATTTTTTTTTTTTTTTTTTTTTTTCATGGAAGCATCATTTGTAGAGAGCGTTAAATAAACTTTAAGGAAACGTAATTCATTTTATTTGGATTTAGAATGAAATTAAAGAGTGCAAAGAGAGGCTAACTGTATGTGTCATCACTTGTGCCACGGAAGACCGTATCAGTTTTTAGTGAGAAGTGCAAATTTAATTTTTTGGAAGGAGAAAATGCAGTTTTCTAGGGACAACGAAATTATTCACTTTTCAAATAGACACCATGTCAAAAACACATGCAGTGTTTGTTTTAAATACGGATTGTTCTCTGTGTCACACAAGAAAACATTTTCAGATTATTCGGAAAGGGACTGATTCCTGACTCGTCGATTTTCTAGAAGACGCCGGCAGCTTCCTCCGTGGCATTAATACTTGTACAAAAAAGAAGAAAGGTTACATAATAAAACGAACATAATTCATAAACGAATCCCAGTGTATTACCCCGAAGGGTGTATGGACGAAGCATGGTGTAGGCAACATCCAGGCTACAGATCACTGTTGAGATCTTAAGCCATATTCTGATCCATCGTGGCATTGATAAATCCTGACGAAGGCAGCGACCATCTTGCATAGTGGTTATCTTTTTACTTGAAATTTTAGAAGGTTAGAAATAAGCTATGCCTGCAATATTAGGGAAGGACAGAAAAACAAGCATATGCGGTCGTCCCAAAAAACTTGTCCTGGATTTTTACTAATTCTTGACATCGGTAGTCGGTAACTAAAAGAAATTTATAAGCAGTGTTGAAGTTTTTTATTTTAGGACTGACTTCGAAGTAATGAACAGACGAAAGGGATCCGAGAGTGGGAAATGAGGATTACATTGATTTGGGTTGTGATAAAAAAGGCGATTAAGTAAAAGAGGAAATAAATCATTTAGGATGACTTGAAGTACCTAAGTTAAAATTGATCTTGAATGTTTTAAATGTTTAAAACTTTTGGGAGGTAGATTTAACTGAGAAAAACTAAATAATTTAGTGCTAGTAAAGACAAAAATTTTACTCATGAGTCATTTTAAGTAATTTAATGATTTTAGTTAATCCAATAGTGGTAACGAAAGTCAGGTAATATAGTGTAATGGAATTACACTAGTTAACAAGAAGTTTTTTGATTTATAAAAATGAAACTTTCATAAATCGGAAAATTGCCGGTATGGGAACTAAATTTATTTAAAAAAATATTGGAACAAAGAGGATGATAGCACATTCGTTTCTCGATATAAAGGAACAGTGTGGATTTGACGAATGACAGGTATGAAAAATGAGGTCAAGTGACAATTACTGCAGTGCCGATACTTTGTTCAATTCAAACACAACGATTTTCACAAATATCGTCCCTTTTGGTGTATGAAAATGGTAAAACTCCAAGGACGAGCTGGTAGCATATTGAAATAGTTTAAATGGGACAAAATACTGTGAAAATTTGAAAAAAAAATAATGTCTAAATAGGACAAAATACCATGAAGATCTGAAAAAAAAATAGTATCGAATATCGAAAAGGTCGGTAATTTGTTTAAAAAGTTATGAAGTGTGGTTCGAATATGCAGGCAATATGCTGTAATTTTTTTTTTTTTTTTTTTGAAAAGTACTCTGTTAGAAATGAGAACAAGAATAAAGGCAATTTGGTTCAATTTCTACTACGCAATTCGTTGCTTATTCGTTTGTTTTTTTTTTTTAATGAACATTGTTTAGATTCAGTGAAATTTCTGAGAAAAATCTAGGAAGCAATATCTGCTGTAATCAAGTAATCACTAAATAAAGTATTTCATGCAAGTTGAAAAGCAAAAATAATTTCACATATTTCCATTTTTTGCCTTTCAATATATTTGTTAAATTACTATGATGGAAGGAAAACGAATAATTTTATTTTAGCTTCTGCAAAGTTAAACTTTTAATAATGGAAGATCTAAAACAACATTGAACTTTTACAGATATGGGCAAAATTTTTCATAAACATGTGATTGCAACAAAATAAATAAATGGCGCAGAGAGCTGTGGAAGTATCACTGGTGTGAATGTAAAAAGTAAATTGTTGGCATTAAAATGTAAAAATTGAAACTAACTTTTCGCTATTCCTATTTTTATAGTAGAAGGAAGGAAAATTTGAAAATCATTTAATTTACATAAATTTTTGAGCCTGATATCACCGTTTTAGCGAACATTTCTGGCAAACACTTTTCCCTAAATTATTTATCTAAGCTACAACCAAAACTAAGCGAGAAGTAATGAATAATAAAACATATATTGAAGAGAGTAAATGGTGAAAGCAAAATTTTTCACTCCAGAAAATGTTCCTCACTTCTGAATCTTTGTTGCTAAAAGATGCGACTAAATTTCTTCATCTGAATTAAAAAGGAAATGGAAAAATAAACAAAAACAAGCAGTACGAAGAATTTTTGCAATTTTGAAGTACTAAGCTGGTAGTTAAATCTACTCGTATTCCAATTCTACCAAGTTGGCTCTCAATTCATCCAACATATGCTGTCCATAATCACTTGTGCATTTATTACGAGTCCAGTGATCTTTGCAAAATGCTTTTTTGCAGCCTATAAAATGAAATTTTTAGTTTTCATTCAAATTTGATCACCTTCTTGAAATTTAACTATTCATCAGTATTGAATTATTACTACAATCTTCCGGTAATTGATTTCGATAATGAAACCCGAAAGGCTTTATTTATCAGGAAAAAAGAACAAATATTTTTTTTGTGGAATACTTTTTAAAAGCTTTCAATAATTTCAAAATCCAAAATGTTTAGTGCAAAATGAAAGTCAAATTTTAATGAAACTTGCTTAAATCATTAATTGATAACCAATATTGATTGGTCAACTTGATAAGTGACAGAAATATGTTGGGGACATTCATTAATCAGTTAGTTGACTAAATAAAGAATATCTTTGTAAAACATTTAGAAATGTTCAATATTATTTAACCTTCGCAGTAGGCTGAATCAGTAATTCTCTTGCACATTTCACAAGCCATCCGTCTGTACAACGTTACGGATCGGTTCATCTTAAACAGGTGACCATTCATCGATTCGATTTCTCTCAATTGAATCATATTCAAATTTGTTGCTACTATCGAACCGTGTAACTATAACAGTAATCAGTAAAGAATTTTCCGACTTGCTTGTTTCGTGGAGATTTTTGAAATATCACTGCATACTTGCTTCCTAATTGGTAAGAATTCTGAAATCTTTCAATACGTAATTTATAAATCTTCCCAAAATTTTCAAGTTTGACTAATTAATCATAAAATGAGCTTCAATTCCCTAAATTTAATTTGCAGCTTTCATTAATTATGGTTGATTATAAGAAGAAAAATATTCAACCTGTGGTGATAATAATCGGCTTAACTTCAAACGGGCTAAATCATTTTTAGTTTCAGAAGCAATCCGTCTGATCAGCTTAACCATCACTTCTCTACGTAAATGATATTCATTACTTACAATTAATAAAGTCACCACTTGATCTGCCTTTAGCGTGCTATAAACAGATAATTTTATAATTTTACCAAATTATTAATTGCTGATGAATGCCAAAAATTTTTCTACAACAGAACATCTTTGTTATCATAATTAGTATTGTTAGGACTTATTTAGTAAACTTTGCTATGGATAAATTTATGGTATCAATTTTAATCACTGCTTATCATTATTGGCATGGAAAATATTTTTTTTTCTTTATTCTAGAGTAATAACTACTATGAAATACAATTAGACATCAAAAAACAATAAAAAACTTCAAAAATAAAATCCTTAGTTCCCTAAAATGCGTCATTTTTCATCGAATAGCAACTGACACGACTAATAGGTGCAATATAGGTTGTTTTATTACTTTGATATTTAAAATGAAATTTCTTCTTTACCTGAATTCAGATTTGTTAAAATCGTTTTCATTTTGAAAGAATTCAATTTCCCATAATCTTATTATGTCCGTCTTCAAAATCCAGTAAACTAAGAACACTTTTTCAACTTAATAATGACTGCTATAGATGAAGATTTTGAACGAAGATTCAGTTCATTTCTACTTATTTCTAAAAGACTGGCAATTGAAATTAAGTTTCTAGCCAACATTGTTCAGAATTTAAAATACAAAGTATGAAATGAGTATCAACTCATCTGTCTCTTTCAGTTTATTTTTGAACTGATACCATTAAAAATAATTTCTGAATCTACAGTATTAAACATATCAAAGATGAAACCGAACTTATGATATTGTTTATCTAAACAAATTAGACGAGAAGAAATAAAGTTAAACTCAATTTGCACAAGCTACTAACAAATCAGTTGTCAGTCTCAAACAAGAGTTCTACTAGATTTTGAATTCTTACTAACTATAAAGACTACGTATTAGCTAAATAAATTTACATAACTAAAATACGAATGTAAGAACTTAAAAACAATGATTGGGACTTACTCTAAATCACATTTGCTTGTAATGAATTCTTCGCAAGCATCAATCAGCAAGCTCACTTGATACTTCTTTGATAAGCGAAGTACTGTTGCAAAATTGCTTTCTAAAACATCTTATGGACCAAATTGCTTTCAAGTAAACCCATTCTGCTCCTACTAATGCTTAACAATTTGTTTTAAAATTAGTCATACAATTTTTTTTCATTTGCTGAATTTCAATGACATTAGTGAAATTTATAAGGCATAGAAAGTGATTTGAGAAGAGGAGAGATTAATTGGAGTGTAATGGGAAGTTTTACTGGAGTTCAATTTAGGTGGCTTGAATGACTGTCAAGTAGATTGGTTTTGCTGCTAATTCATTCTTTGTATAAAGAAATCAGCATCATGTGAAGATAGAAGGTAGGATGGTATTGCTATCAATTATCATCATGACGACAAATCCTTTGACGAGAAGAGGAAAAGCTTCTAAGTAAGATGAAAAATATGAGAAAATTAATGCAAACAACATTTCAATATCATTATTTTCGAATTTTTGTATTTGATTTTGATAAAAAAATGAAATTTGAGTCATTTGAGTCATTGTCCTGAAAATGAACTTTTAGTCAGGGAGAACTCCCTTCTAGGGACATCATTTACAAGATTAAATCAACTGGAAGGGTTTTAGAACTATAATTAGGAATAATCGAAATAAAGAAGAAATTCAATATAACTTAGTAAATGATATTCCTTTTGAGGAATGATCGTTGATTAAAAGTTTCTTTCGGGACAAAAAGCCTGAGTTTGGTTTTCTCAAATTTCACTATCTCATTCTTCTCGAGAACAAACATGAGATGAGGTCTTCTATTAATAATTCCCAAATGTCGTAAGTATTCTATTACTTCTTCAGAGTATTTACCTTATTTCTTCTGTTCTAATATATAAGTAATTGAAAAACACAGCAACAAGCTAACCATCAATAAGATTAGCATCACTGCAGCAATTTAAAAATGTCGCGATGTCTCCGCTACTTTCGTCCACGATTTCCCGCAAAGGATGATCATCGCTGGCACCTGCACTAGAGGAGTTATTGTCGGGACAAACCATCATTCGAGCAAATATCGGTGAAAGCTTGGCAATAATTGTCGATTCGATTATAAACAACCGATCTTTGACGAGTAATCGGAATGGCCGTTCGATATTGGAACTGGATGTTTGCGCCTGCTGTGGACGAGAATCCATTGTTATGCCAGCAACTGAGATCATTACTGAAATGAAGCACGTTCTGATCACTAATTTTACATTTTTTTAAAATTTCAAGAAACATTATTTACGTGAGAATCGAAGAGCTTGACAGAATGAAAGCAATTTTGGCTTATCTCAAACTTTCATAAATTTTTTTAATGTGAATTTCCCGTTGACTAAACGAAACAGAATAAAGCATCGATGCTTGTTTGCTCCAACATTCTCTTATCTCAATTTTTCCTCCTTATCTCATTCATTTCGATTTACTTAGCTTTTTGTTTACGAACTTCCAGATTGTACTTTGTCAATTCTTAGCACAAATGAAAGCCGGTCTTATCAGCAGCTTAATCATAAAAGAATATTTCGACTTGGAAAAGGAAATGCGATACCTGATACATGTTAATAAAAAGTGCTAACTGGTACCGGTAAAAATCATAAACAATGATTGCATTATTTATCATTAATAATAATACCATGGTCAGCGTTTCTCCTGAAACTAGATATTGGAAAAATAACAATTCCATTGTTGCAATGGCACAAATTTAAATGCAAAACGATTAACATTTCAATCTCAAACCGCAGTTTTTTTCAACAACAATATTAAAGGGATTGGAACAATTTTGCGGCATTATCTTTACAAAAGAGTTTTTTTATAATATTTAAATAAAAAAAAAAGGTGTGAAACTTGAAAGGTTGTAATAGTGCTCACATACAACAGTGATATTGCATTTATCTAATTTAACAATAAATGCTATTATTGCTTCGCCAAACCTCTTTAAATTAAATTTTTTTCAAAAAAAACTTATTCTTATGATTCATAAATGCGAAGGAAAGATCACTTAAAATGCTGCCAACAAAATGAGATTTTTTTTCTTTTCAAGCAATGTTAAGAAGAGCAAATTGTAATTGTGGCCATGCAGCTTGGCTGGAAGTCAGTACACAGAGAAATAAGCATAGCAAAATGACAGACATCTTTTTTTCAAACTTTTTAAAAACAAAGACTTTATCTTTTAAATCACAGAAATATTGTTACTTCTTAACAAACTCCAAACGGATATAAATTTCAGTTATCTCTGTTTACTCGAATCTCTCTCCTTTCCTTACTCCTTCTGTGCTCAGTAGAGATTTTTTAAACCAAACTACAATGGTGCACCTCAATGAAATTCAATTCAAAAGTATTTGAAAATTGATTAAAGGAAATTCAATATTCAAATAATTTTGAAATAATAATAACCTCTAAATAACTTAGATGAATAAATAAATTCCTTCTGTTAACCCTTTGCAACTAATAGAATTAAGATTCTTTTTCACTCAGTTTTAATTTTGGCCCACTTTCGCAGCATTAATTCGCCTTGTCACTAGGAAGAACTTTTGGTGCATATGGGTTTTCTGTTTATAATTCATTTTAACTCTTTGAAGTATGTTGTTTTTGTGGCCAAAAAGAAAACCTTTGCAAAGTAGTTAGCTAAAATAAAGTTTTGTAAACCTCATTAAGCTTCAAAATCGATACAAATGAGAAAGTGATGTTCACCATTAACTGAAAACATAATAAGCATTACAATAAATATTTAAAAATTGCTAAAAAATGAATAAATGCATAAAATTGAACTTATGGTGACCCTTGCACTCATTATTGATTATTAATTTCGGAAACAATACAAAAAGTGTGGCACTTTTCTAAGAGAATCCCTCTGCAAAAGAATTACATATTAGTATTTAGACAAACAATTCATTTTCTTTCCTGAAGATTTGGAACAAAGTTTCTTTTCATCAGTTCGAATTTCAAGTTCTTCGGACTGAAGTCAAATCAATTATGAGCTTCAATTTCATTGGTTTGAATTCAGTATGAATATATTAGTTTAGAACATTTCAATCTACAGATAAAGTCTACAAATATGAGTCAATTCTATTTAAAAATATCAAAAAAATCTAATGGCCTTCCGGGACTCTACTTTGCATCAAATAATCTTTCAGATTTTTTTTTTAACAGTGGAAAAAACACACTTGTATTAAACAATAAAGAAATTCATAAATTTCATATTATTGGAATTTTTCAGTTTGAATTACTCTTTACAAATAACTGAATATTATGTTTGCCAATGTATTCAACATTTCTATGGTCGACCATTTTTTCAATAACACCTCATTTGCTGGATAAAAAAGATTCAAAGCATAAAGCCCTCACTAGGAGTCTAACTCGTTTGAAAACCCTTTCAGTAGAAATGGTAAAATTTTTCAGAATATTGCAAGTTGAAGACCATAAGGACCGCACATACTTTTTTTGGCAAACACCAGCTGTGACATAAAGGACAAACATTTCAATTCTCAAATAAAGCTATTTCAAGTATATTCTGAAATAAACAGCACAGCTTTTTTTTCTTTTTGGCTTTTTTTTTTAAATCGCTTTCAATAAAACATCATTCGAGAATGAAATGAAACTCCCTGGAGTAAACATTGCTCGTCAAGTTCTCTAAAGCAAAATATATATTGCTTTTCCTAGATAACTTCTGCTCCCAAAGGTAAAATTTCATCCCTCAGTGGCTAAAAGTTAAAAGTTGAGTAAACCTGTTGGAATATTCGATATTTGAAATATCAATTCCATATTCATTCCTTAATCTAAGCTATATAAAAGAGATAGTAATAAAAGACGTTGTGTTAGTTTGTTGCATTTGAAATGCATGTTAGTGAAGTCTTCCAATCAATCTAAGCAAGAAGTAAGGCAGAGAATTCAATGGAAGAAGAGCCACTTCTCCAGAGCATAGCATCTTTTAACATTTCCCATTTAGAAATATCTGAGATTTGTTAAAGAGCCTCTTATTATTTGACAAAAAATTCAGTTGCTCTGGGAAACGATTTGCTTAGAAATGTGAAGCTTTGAGGATAAGGAAAATGCACTTTACCTAAACATATACTTGCTAACAGAGTCTAAAAGTTAGCATTTTTTTAACTTCCATATACTAATTTCATAGCTATTTAGTTTAATTGGTACAGTTTTGGACTTCAGTATAGTTCTCAGAGAATTAGATGATAGAATAACTGTTAATTAAAAGTGAAAAAAAAAAAAAACGGCAATAGAGCGAAACAATGTTTGAAGAAGATGACAGCAGAAGAGATTGATCTTTCTCACATTAGCAGTAAAAGATAAAATTTGCTAATTATGAATTGCCAAACAGAATTATTCACTTACCTCTCACTGATAATTTCAGAAATTTATATAAATGGGATTAATGGCGTCATGGGCCACATTATTGTTGAAGGTGAAGTAGTAAGATACTTATTGACTTACCTGAAATATGCTCATTTGTTAGTTGGCAATTGTCTCAAGCCAACAATATAAAATAGAGATAGGGGTAGATAAACAAGCGACTTTATGCTGTGAGGATTTCAAATTTCAAGCAGTAGGAAAACATTGATTTAGAAATAATCATTAAGATTGTGAAGATGCTGATAAGCTGAAGCTAGCTCTCGACAAGTTAGCTTTCACTTTGCAATTCTCCTCTTCGGGAAAAGGCCGCAAAAGTATTTCACATATTTCTTCTTAGCCTCCATAGTCATGCAATCTGTTCGAAGGATTGAGAACTCTCGGTTTCTATGCTTACTACTAAATATTAATTCAATTCTCATCTATTACGTCATTTAAGCAAGGCAAAACTCAAAATTACACATTTTTAAATTTCAAAAATTTAACAAGTATTTTTAACAATTACATTCAAACTAGATATTTATTTTAAGTATATCCTATACTTGTATGTAAAAATTCTACACATTTTAATATTTGAAAAATCTTAAATGAATGTCACTGATATCTTTCGGGTATTTTAAAAGTTATGACTTCTCTATTACCTTCCAAACAAATATCTGAAAATTGAATCTTGCAAAATAACTGTCCTGTTGAATACTGAAACATTAACTTGATATATAAACAATATGTTAGGCTCATCCTCAACTTTTATTTCCTGTACAAATGACCAATTATCAATCCTTTTTTTTTTGGAGCAGATAAAATTCATGTTAATCTGATACTCGTATGCAAAATTTTTTAGATCTTTTAAACTTTTTTATAAATCTAAAAAACCACCTGGTGATGCGATTATGTTAATTATAAAAAATGCAGTAATGATGACAGAAGTAAATAAAGGTGCAGTCAGGTAGCGTAAAATGAAGACTTGGAGTGAACGACAAGTCTTCCATTCAAGCAGCAAAGTTAGGTGTATATTCAAACGACCGTAAAGGAATCTGCGGTTGGAATTCGTTTTCTTCACAGAATTTATCATGAGCCCAGCCAAGAAGCATTGATTAAGTATAGTTTCGTACATTAATTACATCTACTATCCGAAGATAAGCAACTTGAGTGCCTAATACTAATTTTGGAAAAAAGAATCAAAAAGACGCAAGAACAAGTCTGATTGATTAGAACTATAATTATTTTAAAAGATACATAAATATTCTGATTCTAAATAGATTAAAGTAAAGTTTTGGCTTCCTTTAATCGACTCGTAAGAGCAATGAAAATGAATTTGGCACTTGAATTAAATTTATAATCAATATCTAGCACCAGTAAATGAAAGTTTGCCGTCTGTTATTGAAATGAATAAAAAACAAATGCTAGACACTTGAAGTCTTATCATACAAAAAGCCCAGTCATCACAGGATGACTAATCTAGCAATTAAGCAATTAACGAAAAATGCATCAATTGGCTCAAACTTTCAACAAGCTCTGAAGATATTCTAATTGAAGTGTTTGTTTTTAAAGTAATAAAATTCATCACAGTCAAAATCTATCACTTTTATCGAATGCTTGGCTTGAATAGAAGTAAAATCTCTTCCTAGTCCAGAAAACTTCCTCAGGATTAAATCAAATCAAATTTCATAAATTTCATTGCACATAAATTTCTGTGCAAAGCAAGTGTAAAGTTTTTATCTCAATATTGCCTGTAGTAAAGTCTCCACATTCTGCATTTATTCATTGTGTGGATAATTAAGTGTAATAAAAATAATATAACTTAAGCTTCATTTAATCAAATTCTTGTAGTCAGAATTTTGGCTTTAATTTGCTTTTGCTGATTTCATTCGTGTTATACTTTTCTTTTTTCTTTAAATGCTTTTTTAGAAGCTTTTGGATGGGCACAAAATTAAAAAGGTAGGATCCATCAAGACTACCAAAATAAGTGAGCGTTAACTATTTAGTTCTGGAAACACTTTAAAATATCCGTTCTTGCAAAACTGTGGGGCTGAGCCGGTGATCGAAACCGGGACCTCTCGCACCCAAAGCGAGAATCATACCACTAGACCACTCAGCCACGGGATTTAGTTCCCAATCTTAATTAATAAAATTTTAAAAATAGAATTTTTGTGAATAATTTTATACACATTAATTTTAAATTCAGCTAGTAATTTACTGTGTTCAGTCAACTGTTGGAAGTTGCCAGGAACTCTGCTCTCCTTTTCTCAGCTTAGTCGATTTAGAGACTTCGATGAAGAAATCTAGACGTTACCACATATCATTCAAAGACACCAAACCAATAACAAGTAGGGTATTTATCTTTAGGTTATCCAAAAATAATCTGTTTTATCCGGAAGTATAGTTTTATCTGTACAATAATCTTAATGCAAAGGGAAAAAATGGAAGTTCGGAAGACAGTCAGAAAGTGTCACAACAACAACAACATCAACAACAACAACAACAGCTATAGCAGTAGTAAAGGTGGATCGGATCCAGTGTTGAAACAGCGGAAGAGTGGGTTCTGAAAATAAGTTTAAACAAAAGTGCTAGTTCCAATTCAAGAATAATCATAGATTTTATTGTACAAAAAAAATTAATCATCGATAAAACGAAACTTTTCCATTTTATCAGCTAGGAGTAGAACTAATATCACATTGGTTTAAATTTCTTTACTTCACCGGAACAGTTATAATTTTTGAAAGTAAATATTTCGAGTACAATCATGATTCCCTTCTTCAAAGAAATTATAAATTATTCTTAAACAATCGAGGATGCTACTAATATTCATTATTCATCTGATAAAAACATAGTTTCAATAAAGTTATGGAAAAGGATCTGGTCTTCTATGAACATGGAAGATGTTAGGGAACTGACTGAAGAATTTTGTCCTTTGCAAGCAACAGATTTAGAATCAAGTAATCAGACAATCTCAGCTCCATTAATTACAAGGATGAAATGTCTTTTCTCAACAGAATTACCCTTCAAGCCGTTGTTAACAGCTAAATTATAGTGAGAAGTAATAATAACTAATTGCTAATGATCACCTATTGTGTATGCAACTGATATCACAGTCTACCTATATGACCGAGACAATATAATACTTTGCAGAAAGCTTAAGCAGACATAATAAATAAATGAACAAGAAGTAAAGTTAAGTCTAATTTGTACACACTTAAAACGAATCGAAAGCCTTTCGACTGGAATAACCGGATTTTGTTTTATCGATAATTTGTACAGCAGAATTTATCAGTGACAAGAAAATAAAAGAATGAAAATAATAAAGGAGACGAAGTTTACTGCCTGCAAATTTCAACGAGAAATTTTCTAAAAATACGATTGTTCACAAAAGATATTATGTTAATGAACTTTTCACACCTGACATCAATTAGAATGAGGAAAGGAAAGAAACATAGAATCATTACAATATCATTTTCTGGACAACTCGACTCGCTTTGCTGTACCCATATAATAGCAGTAGTAGAAGTAGCAACAGCACTAGCAGCAGCAGCAGTAGCAGCAGCGCAACAGTAGTAGTATTAAGACTAGTGGTAGTAGTTGTAGTAGAAGCAGTAATAGTAATAGTAACAGTTACAGTAGCGAATACTAGTAACGCGACAAGATATTAATTGTCATAGAGGGATACCGGTGGATCCCTTCTTGGATCGCAACTGGCCAGCCAGTAACGGATTGATGGCATATAACCAATCGTACATCTGAAAGTATGGAAGCAGTTTAATGTTTGAATGTTTTCTGATAACTGACCCGTTATCAGAAATGAAGTTCACATAGTAGTGTCAATAATAACATACAGGCTTCGTATATTTAAAAGAGGAAAGGAGTGACTAACTTGATCTTCTACAGTCTGCATCAAAAAACCACGGTGATTTGTGCACACCGAAAAGGTATTCGGTACTTTCAGCATCGCCTGCTGATCTTCCGAATATTCCACTCGAGCATTTGCTAGATTGATTATTCCGCGAATTACCTAAACTAATGACAAGCAAAATTCTTCACATTTGAATTAGTTAAAGGAGAGAAAAATTGGCAAATTTCAGTACGAAATTTGTGAATTGAAATGATGATAAAAATAACCAAATCTCTGTCATCACGAAACAGCAGAATATATGGCCTCCTTACAACCACCCAACGTTTCACCCAGCCTTGCGTCTTTTCTTCCAGGAAATTCATGTAGCCTTTTTTGGAAACAACAATTCCTATACGTTCTTCCGTGACCTGCAATATCAGCAAAATTTAATTTTTGAATTTTTACGAAACTTTAATTTACTCAAAATTACTTTTGCAGGTTATCATTCTTAATACGAATTTTTCCTGCTCCCCATTCCTCCAACAATGACATCACTATCTCATCAACCATTATTTAATTCATTTTAGAGATACTATTCATCCTATTATTTTCAACACAACTTCTTATCCTATAACTTTTAGCCGTAAGTTTTCTATTTTGATAGTGGGAAATTACATCAAACCTTAAAGAATGTTAGATAAGGATTAAAATTATTTTTATTGAAAAAAATCCTATTGTTTTATGGTTTCTAGTAAACATAATTAAACCAACATGACCTCGGGCACCAATAAAGACATTTGCGACATTCGACTTCCGCTCATCGATCTATGTATGCTGTCGTCCGCTTCATCAGAATTCATCACCAGATTTTGATTTGATTTTGATTTCAATTTATTCAAAAATTCAAGCGAAGGCGAAGATTTAACTATTAAATTCCTGCAAGAACAAAGCTATATTCCTAACCAACTTTCATATTATCCTATAGCATCAAGCCTTTTTTCAAAATTCAAAACATACATGAGTTTTTTATGAAGGAAATGAAAATGATTCAAATGTAATAAATGATGAAATAAGTTCATCCGAAAAGTTCTAAGAAGAATCTTTCCATAGGACATATTCTTCGGACCTTTTTGACTTGAAAAATTTTTTTCGCACAATTTTTTGAAATCATTTGTCTGAAAATCAATGTCGTCTTACTTGTCGGAAGTAGGACTTGTAACACTCTCTCCGAGTGAGGATGATGTATGATCGCTCTGATCCATTGGCTGCAATAAAAAATTTTACTTTTCATTAAACTTTACCAAATGACGTTAAGTGAAGCAATATTTAAACGTTGAGAAACCAAACGAAAATAACCTTTCCAGTAGGTGGTTCTTTATTTATTGGTATTCTTTGTTTAATTAGACGAAGTACTTTTTGCGCCAGATTTGTTTCTTTCTCTGTTAATTTCAACGTTGCTGGAATTGGGAATTTCGGCGTCGTTGGAGAAAGAGGTGTTTTGGCATCGTTTTTGTCTTCCGAACTCTTCTTTGCTGATTTCAGCTTGTTTCGAAGACGAAGAAATAGTCTGACACGTTCTACCTGAAGTCCTTCAAAAAAATTGAGCTTTATAATGTGCACAGACGAAAACAAAAGGCTTTTCATTACCTACAGTCAGTGCCGAATGACACAATCTTTAAAACGCCGTCCGGGAGCTAATATCTTTTCTATATACCTGTTGCAGTCGTGTCAATCTTTCTAGCTCCCACTGGTGCTCGAATATAAGTGAATCTCCACGTGGACGCCATAAGCCCAGATTTTCCTCTCCTCGAACGTACGCGGACGAGGTATCAAGTACGCGACGTTGTCTCCGTGCCGCACCTGTGACCGGATAATTGCTAGGGATGCATAATTTTGAACAAAGTGTAGTCATCGCGGAATAACAGAAACCAAGTAAAGCAAAAGTTTGATCTGAGTGCCAAGTTCAGGACTGTGAAAATAATATTCAGGTGATTTAAAAATATGTAAATTCCTAACAGGAATGCTTGACAGACACAAATCAAAGTCAATTTCGCTTTCAAAATCCTAAATTTAAAAAGAAATACAACAAAGTTAAATACAAAGTTATAAATTTCAAAAAAAAACTGCGCGGAGAGTCGAAGAAAAAAGGAGGCATAAGGATTTAAAAGCACAACCGACAATCACACCTGGACTACCTTTGTCGAGGGATTCCTTGAGAGTAAGCTCGTACACTCCAGGTACTCGATTCATTTCTGGACTCTTGCTTATGCCACCAATGAGCGAACGACAAAACCTTAATTTTCAAATTTTCTAAACAATAATTATTTCATGTTGTTTGATATAAGCAAAAGCATTGTTCCACTACGCAAGTTTTTTGGCTTTTTATATCACCGTTCATTTGCAGTAAGCACGTTCAATCTCAAATTCATGACTGAATATTGAACACTTTACAAAATGATTGCGTATTTGTTTAAATTATTATCAATTAATGTTAAGTTGATTAATTTCATTAGCAAACAAGCGAAAGGAAATGATGATTAAATAATGAAGTGAACAGGTCAGGCTGTTGTAAATTCATTTCATTTGTTTGCTGAGTGTCGCAGTGTCTAGCCCGCACATCTACAACAGCTAAGTATTAATGAGTGGGAGTAATTAGGTCAACAACAGCTAAGTATTAATGAGTGGGAGTAATTAGGTCAAACAAGAACTACTTGTGAAGGAAAGCAAGCGAGAGGCTCGTTTTGTTGCTTTTCTCTTCTCAAAATAACCTTAAAAAGCATATAATAAGGCCGTATTTGTATAGGGCGACTATTGTTGGTAACCTGCTGGCGGCTGAGATTTTCGAGTCTCTAGCATAAATCATCATGCAAAGATCCTTCGTGATCACTGCTGGCTGAGCACAGTTCTCCAGCTCCATGTAGGCTGATAACGTCATGTATACCTGTTCACCGTAGTTCGATACCTTGTTAAGAAGAGGGGAATTATGCAGTGAACTGTCCCAAGCTGCTTCAAATTGGAAGAATACCCTATAGAGATAAAAGAATTTTAAAAATAAAACTAGTCAAAAAAGACTGAAACTAATATCACAGCAAAATTTCTTCCTTTTTCGATCAGAGATTAAAATTTGAAGTGCTCTATCTAAATTACACTAAGCTTTTCATTTCAGTTCTCACTGTTATGATAAGAACTAACTAGACTGTTTTGACTTACAACAAAATAAGCACCTATCATCCATTGAGAATTCTAGGAAAGTCCCTGGGAATAGTCCCAATGATAAAACATCCACATCTTCGCCGCTCCATTCTGGCGTTGACCGTATCCGACCGACTACCAATTCTTGACAATCCTTCCACTTCACATCATCGCCTTTTTCATGGCATATTGTAATTTTCAAACGTCGCTGGATTCCTTGATGGAGTAGAAATATACCATGAGTTAGCAAACCTAAATCACCATAAATTTTGTAAAGGAGATCCCAAAAACAAAAATAACAAATGGAGCAATCAGTAATTTTGTAATAAACCGAATCGAACTACATCCAGAATGTTACCTTGAGCGTGGTCGACAGTTGCTGGGACATATTCACCATTGCTTGCCAGTTCACAAATTTCAAACCATACAAGTAAGTCGTATTTTGATCGTACTTGATTCAGACTGTAATATCAGATCAAATATTATTAATTTAACGACAATGCATACACATAAATTGATTTAAATCAAACATTTCATTCCCCCAGAAGGATACATAACAACGAATTACTTGTTCGGAATGATAGTGGCTTTTTTGCTTCTAACAGGTGTCGCAATCAATAGCGATGGTTGTTGAAACGATAGTTTTGTTGATAATCTTCTCCTTAAATTCATTGCTTTACTTCACAAAATTTTCGAAATTGGTTCAAATTGAAAAATTCAACAAATGCAACTTTTTCCATTCAAAATACCGCTTTTTATTATTTTCATTAAGAAGAACACTTCTAAATTAAACAAACTTAAAGTTCATAAATTATTAATCTCCTAAGTACCATACCCGAGGGAACTATTTTGTCGTTCATAAGTAAATTGCTGTGCGGATGGCTTATAATGCCCAAAAACTTCGAAAATGATAGGAAAATGATTGACATAGTGTAAAAATGTTGGAGACATCGTTACTCGGATATTCTGCAATCATGAAGTTAAAATCATGAATTCATTAGAAATTATACGGCCGGCCTGTCAAATATTTCTAGTATACGCTCATAACTTAGTATAATTTTACCTGAACATGGCCAAAAGTAAGCGGAGTTTTTGATGTGTTTTTCATCGGTTCCGTTGAAAATGCTTCATCATGACGGTGCAAAAAACTGTAATATTAAAAGAAATGTTTAAGACTGCAATATTCCTTTTTAAAGATGTATTACGCAAAAAAAAAATAAAAAAGTGGCAGCAACTGCGATAGAGCTTAGCAATTAAATTTAGTTTCGAAAAAAAGCTGACTTGAACTGGCAAAACACATCGCTATATTGTTCGGAAATGTCTGATGCTTCGATGATTGTAATACGGAAACAGTACTCTGTATTAGCTTGCATATGTTTTGGATACTGTACTGCTTCTTCGTCAACTTTTTCTGCAAATTTTTCCAGTTATTGACACCCAGTGTGCTGTTATCAATTATGGGAACAATTTATAACAGTTATGATCAGAGAGAACTTTTATGCAGGTTTATTTTGATACAGAATGCTAGAAAAGCGGATTCTCACCGATGACTTGTTGCACGTCATCATCTTTTGTGTTAATACCTTCTACGAAACGTTCATTTGTAGATTCCAAATTGGCGTTCGTGGATTGAACCCTCTTCATGAAATCTTCTTTACGGAAATGACACTTGACCGATTGATTAACACCTTTCGATGGTTTCATCTCATCTGCATTGATGTTTAATTCAGAAGAAATTGGAATCTTTTCAGTGAAATAAGCAAATCCAGTAGACATTATTATTACTATTGATTGAAAAATTGTTCGTTTTCAAAGATAGAAAAAACAAACCAGCCATAACAGGCTCTATAGCGACACGAAGGTGACCTTTCACTTCAGCTCTTTCATTGACAATCACCACTTTATGGACCAGTGGCACATTATGCACCAAATTGTTTAAATAAATAAAAGCCCTATAACCATATATTAAATTAAAGGCTTTAAATTGTCTAAAGTAATTAATTAATCATGGCAAAGTAACTGTGTGAAATTAATTCTTGCAAAAAAGCGCTAACCTTCCAATCATTCGAAACCATGGAAACCGGTCATAAAATGGATCAGTACCCATTAATGCATCCATCATCGGATCTTCAGGACTTTCAGGACTATACCCTTCTTCCATGTGGTACATTTCACGCATAGACTCCAAGCGTTGTCTTAAAATTGGATTTTTTTTTTTGAATTATGAGAGTGGATTTTGAATGAGAATTCTTTGATAAACACGGATACCGCTTTTTCTCTTCACTATACATTCTGTGAGGAGCAAAGAATTGACTAATTAGAATGTATTTTAATGAAATCTCTTGAATTTGAATCAGCAAATTCTGAACTATTTCGGCAATGTATCTATTCTATCAGGCATATCACGAAACGTTAGATCCATTCAAACGTATGTCATAGTTAGAAGGGTGCAAAAGCAAAAATCCAGAATCATGCTTGGAAGAAATGAGCTGAGCACCTGTCAGGTATCAGTCTTGCTGGATTGAATTGCATAGCACTAAGCCAGCACTGATGTTGTTCCTCTTCGGGACTATCCGGAGTACACGCATCGCTAATATCGGCGTTATAGGAGCGACGCATACCTTCCAATCTCATTCTGCAACCATTTCAAGAGAATATGCCCTCCTTAATTTCTAGTCATAATTTCATATTACTTATAAAATAAAGGATCACTTCATTTGTTATGGCGCTAATTGTTCTCGATTAATTACGATTATTCAGCAAATGCTAAAGCTTTCAAGTGAGAAATAATAAAAAGTGGCGGACAGTAATTCAAGCATGCGAGAAGCGGAATTGAGTTTGTAATCTCATTTCGGCGATTTCTACAATTTCACAAAGCTGGGCTGATGGATTTACAGATGAGTTTATCCTTGAATGAAATAAGACAGAAAGATTCCTGAAGAATAGAGATTAAGAAGATAGAAATACTGTCTTAACACAGGTGAGAAAGTAATTTTCACTATTAACAAACTTAAATCAAAATGAGATGCGATAATCAACAGGACTTGCGGACCCACCAAATTCAACTGCGATATCAAATGCGCGTAAGCTGAAGCAGGAAGTGTTACTGAAACATGGCATACGAAATGGGCACAAATCAAGTTCCACTAAGCCGGAAAATTTAACGCTTTAAATAAGATCTATACGTTATGGATTTCAGACCAAAAGGAATGCCGAAGAATTCAGAAAAGTTAGTTATGAATGTATATTAAAGATTTCAACTTCACTTTTGCACCAGCTTTTTTTTGTTTTTTTAAATGAAAAAAACTAATGATAGCACTTTTAAGATGGCTAAATAGCAGTGAAAGAAATATAACACTAGTCAAAAAAAAAAAAAAAATGATTTGAAGGGAAATCATCCGAAATTCGTTGCATTAATTACTATGAATGAAAAGTGAGGTAAATGATTTCGAGACTAAAAGTATGAATTCTGTGATAAAATGCAACAAAAAGATGATGCAAGTCAGCCGAAAACTGTGACATACTACTGGATACCTTCCATTCATTATCACATTTCATACAGTGCATGGTACACATGCAATATCATTTGTGTTATATTTCTGGCTCTATCACACACGTGCAGCAGTGGTAGCTATGCGAAATGGGAATTTAAAATAATACTTCAGTTTTTCGATACTCCAATAATGCATTGCACCATTCTTCAAATCTTGCACTTGCACAGCAACAATTGTTTTTGGATATGGGCGCAAGGATAAATCCTCACCAGGTGGAAGCAAGTCTGGTGGTAGTGGGCTGTACATCGTATCCGTCAGTAAAACAAATTGAAATTGTACCTGGAAATATTTGCTGATAGCAATGTTACTTAATGAAATAAAAAATTTTGCAAATGCCTTCTGTTAGACATTCCTAACCTTTTTTCTTAATTCAACCGAAATAGCGTTCGCTTCCTTCAGGAAAATTGCATTACCCCACAGGTCATCTCTCACGGACGTGAATTGATGATAACGCCATTTCGTTGCTGCACAACGAGCAATGCGTTCCTCATCTGGAGTCCACTTACATTCTGGCTCAGCCACTGAAATTCAAAATTCCTTTTACATCACTATCAGTGATAAAAATCATCATCGATAGACAATTCCTCATTTTTTAACAATTATTAGTTATTCAGTCTAGACAAATTAAAATGAACATATTAAGCTTGCAAGACTAAATTTCAATTCTTACTCTCACCAGTTAAATCATCTAATTAATTTGTTTTGGAAATTAACCGAAATTGAGTAAACTGCTGGTTAGAAAGCGTTCGCCGTCCCATGTGGAACAGGTGGACGAAATCATACTCTGTGCTAAATCAACTTGTCGTTGTAATGTCTCGATACGCATTTCATACTCCTGTAATGCCCATCTAATCATTATCTTTTTTCCAGTAATGAGTATAAGATCTTGTTCTGTAGCTATATTGATATCTAATATTTATAGTACGATTCTCTCAAACCCTAGAAATGAAATGTGTTTAAATTTCAAGTGGGTCAGTAAAAAGAGCATACAGTACCTTTGTTTGTCGCATCATCTTTACTTCCAGTTCTTCACGTTCTCGGCGATACTGTGATTCCATTTCCAGCATTTTCTTCTCCATTTCAGCTTTCAGATCGATGCCTTGCTTCTCCAACAATTCTTGTTGAGCATATTTCCAGTCTAACGTTTCACCTAAACAAGCAGTTGCGATGTTTATTTTCTATCCAAATTGAAACATTTCTGTGTTTCCAATGAAAGACATGAAATGGAAATAATTTCAAATAAAAAGCGAGTCAGTGTTATAATTCGTCAAATCTATGTCTCAACTTTCAGATTTCAAATAACTACTCTGTAACTTTTTTCTTCAACTATGCAGTAAATTTTTCACGATTTTCAATATCATTACTAATAATCATTTTCCTCGAAAACGGCAGTAGGAAGAGTTCTCCTTGAAATTGAAAAACAGCAAGGGTTTCCATCATTAAGATTGGACTAAAACTTGCTAGGCATCAAATTTGTTAAATTCTGTCGACTTTGACGAGCTTCAATTGGGTCGTTGTATCGAAACACATGATATTTGCCCAATATCACACGTGAGCCTGTATGTAGGACTTCAGACGAGGTGACCGGTTTGCCGTTTACGAAGCACTGTGCACCAGGTTCTGGAATCAGATGTACTACTCCATCTTCGTTCAAAAAGCGACAGTGCTCGTCGAGAATAAGCTGACCGCTTAGAAGAATATCCGGACGATGGGATGCTTCCGGTCGTCCAACTCTGCAATAATTTTACGACTAACATAAAACTATGAATTGCATCACCGCCAAAAGTTTAAAGATCAAGAGCAAGCTTCTGGAACATTTTAAGGATTTACAATTGTAGGAATAACAACACTCACGGCACTATCAGAATGATGAAAAAATCCATAAATGAATTTTAATAATTTAAGAACGTTTATAAAATATTCCCAATTAAACGCTTGTCAATCTTGAGCACTTCATACCAGTGTTAGAAGTTCCAGCAGCACCAGATGAGAAGTAATTAGACAAATCCAAATGCTTACCTTGTTATGCCCTCTTTCAAATAATAAAGCAAGCATTCGGACATAAGCGGATCTTCATTCAAATTCACCAAATGCGGAAACTACAAGAAATAATGATAAACTTTATTCAGTTGCATTCATAAACTCTCTCGTATTCTATAGCTTGTTATCTCTGGAGTGATAATACGGACTGATAGAAAATGATGAATAATAACTTTGGAATAGACTATTCTAACCTTCTTTGGCGAAAAAACTCCAAGAGTGGTACCATCAGCTCCAGTAGCTAAACCCATCTCACGAAGTTCATCTTCACGCTGTTTACGAATCTCCTCTGTTTTCCGCAGCTTCTCCTCCCAAGTTTCATTAAGCTCCGCAATAAGTTTTTCAGATGCTGTAAGTGTTGTTCCATATAATTACTCAGAAAAGTTGCCTAGATTTTTTCTTCCTTTTGCAGGAAATGAATAAAAACAAATGAATTTAACCTTTCAACTGCTCAATAGTATCGTGATCCCTAGCCGAATAAATTGCTTTTTCATTCTGTGGATCATCACTATCGATTCCTTTTAGCTCAAGCAAACTTCGAAGTTTTAATACTTCCGCCTTTAATTCACGAATCAATTTAGCATTTGGATCTTCATTCACTTTTGCTTGACAAACAATTTGTTTAGCTCGATCAGCATATCTGAATTAATATTAAATTATCATAACAATAGCAAGTCTCAATGAGCTGAAATCGGAATTTTCTTTTAAAACTGAAATCAAATATAATTATAGATGCTATATGATACTCATAATGAATGTAGAAGTTGTTGATAAAGTTTATTTTGTTTGCTAAATTTAGGTGATAAAATCAGTATATAAATAAATTTAGCAAGTGAACATCGCTACAGTAAACTTTTTTCGAAAATAATTATAATCGCACGTTTTGAAAATGAAGAATACCTGAGAGTACTCAGTGTTTCGTCGAAATTAATATCAGCAGGCGACAGCGCAGCAATCATCGCAGTTTTCGAATTTCCTCCAAGATTCTCACGTAGAAGCCAAGTGAGCACTGAATCCCGATAAGGTATTACAGACTTACCCTTACCTTTCTTTTTACCTGCCTGGAATAAGGCATTAGCATTTAGGAAATTTGTTAAATAGGTTTAAGGATATCTATAAATGAATCATTAAAAAACATTACAACATGAACTGCTTGCACTGTAAGGATTTTCATATAAAGAACTAACTTCTTCAGCTAATTTTGAGATCACAAGTCCAAGAGTTGTCAAACTTTTGTTGATATTAGCGCCCTCTTTTAGACGCTGACCTTCAGCACCAGTCGATGTAGCCCGTTCACTTCCAGCCAAATCAACTAATGAAATTTTACTGACCTACAATTTTTTTAATTTATACTCAAAATATACTTTTTCCAAAAATATTTAATCAAAATTTTGGAGTTCAAAGAATTTTAACTGCAGTAAGTAATATTTTGAAGCAAGTGAGTATAGCTAAGTTTAAAAGAGTTTCAAATACTGAACAGGATGAAAACAAAGGATAAGTAGATGTTGGAAGGAATTTTTAAAATAACCTAACCTTCTCACATTCCAGAGCAGTGTCTGGATCATGTCTTTTCTGTGTGAGGACAATTGTGAAGACAGCATGTGAACGGCTTGATGTAGAATTCATGTTTGTCGCAGCTACAGTTCTTAAAAAGTTTAGCTAAGTGACTTTGTTCTTCAGTATGTAAACATCATTCATTCTGACAACAATTATAATTGAGACATTATATCATTTGCATTTTTGCTCTCTAAACTGACTTCAAAATTCCACGAATAGCGGGCTTACCTAGCTTTGTTTCCTTCATCCATCAAGTCGCAAATATCTTGATAAGAGCACACTGCTAGTTTGGTCAGGTCGTCAACATAGGGACCAAGCAGAGGATGTTCTCGAACACGAAGATTTCCACCATTTGATGGGTTCAACAAATCTCGAACTCTTTCGCAATAGATTTCCATGTATGATACCTAATAGCAATCCGAAAGAATAAATTTTTCTATAAGGAAATCAAAAATTAAGCATTTGCCGAAAGATATTCCCCTATTAAGGAATTAATCGAAAATTATTTACCTCAACAGAATAATTTAAATTTGAATCGGAATTATCATGAATTTTTTGAAACAAATGATTGCACAGACGTGGAATAATACCCATTTCAGCTTCATCGTTCGGTTTACCCATCATCGTATAACTTTTGCCACTACCCGTTTGTCCATATGCAAATATGCATACATTATACCTATAAAGCATCTGTGCTAAATAAAGCAAACTGAAAAGAAGTTCCACCTACCCGACATCCAGTCATTGATGGTTTATTTGAAGTATTAAAAGCAAAACATACCCCTCAAATGCGTGGTCCAGCATTTCAACACCCAAATCCTGGTAGACCTGCTGTTGACTTGCAAAATTGCTATCATCTTTATTGAATGACCAGTAGGAATAATCAAAGTTGAAACTATGAGTTCGTTCCGGACCACTACCGCCGATTATTGCTAGAAAGGCTTTTCAATATCAGGAAGCGAGGTAAATTTGTTTTTTCGTCATTTCTGAATAGAGTTATAAATCTTCGTTATGTTTACGTTAAATGAACATTTGATTAATTTTTAATAGTTGAAAACCGGAAATTTCCGAAGATTTTCCTAGCAAATTTTATTGGTCTTAACTTAAACTCCGTTTTTATTAGTTTATAAGCATGAAAATGAAACTAACTTGTAGTATTTCCCGCCATCGCAATGATTATTTTAGCATTATTACTAATTTCACGGATATTAAAGGGACGTACCCGGACAGCCACTTTTACAGATGACATGCTTGATCTAGGCTAATATCTGAAAATTTATGAAATTTAAGCAAATTTGTACCATTGAAATCACAGTGATCTTTTATTTCTGACCAATACATTCTATCTTAACTTGGAAGAACGACACGAAATTTCAAATATCATCGAAACTTCATTAAATTTTCAGCTAATTAACATAGCAGTTCTATTCTATCAGTTCCTTTATTTATTGTTTTACTAATCAATTTTGCATCACCATAACTGATGGAAAGAAGTGCAATATAAGTGGAAAAAAGGAAAAGTGAAATACAGTGATAAACTAATCACATGTTAACTTTGATTAGATGAAGTATTTATTTTGTTTATGACTCATCAGTGTATTGTATGTGGCGCGACACATAAACATTGCATTAATATTTTAATTACACATGGATTTCTGAACATTTATGTTATTGTACTGGAACCTCTGGACATTGTCACATAAACAGAAATAATGCTTTATTTAGTTTTTTTCTTTTTTTTTCCCATTTATTTTTTCCTTCATTTTCTCCATCCTAACCCCGTAAACCATCTGTCTGCTTCGTTTCCATTCTCGATCTCTCCCATCCCTCTCTCTCTCTCTCTCTGATTTAGCTTTTCTTTTTCAATTTCACCAGTTATTTCAGAACATTAAAATGAGAGAAATGTTACTTTAAAACAAGGATAGCTTAGGAAAGAGGATAGAGGCATTAGGATGAATGGTGGAGTTAATGAGGATTCGGGAGGAGTGGAGGCCGAGATGAAGGGAATGTTTTCGAGAGTGGAATAATCCAAAGCAGTCAGTCAGTCAGCAGGTGATGCACGTTGCTGCTTTTTGTTAACATTTTCACTGGCAAAGTTAGTTTAGTTGTAGTACCTGAACGGATGTCTCTGTCATCTTTAGCTTTTCACCGATTATTATTATTATTGTTATTCTGGCATTTTATCGATTTCGAAATTTATTGGATAAAAATTTGATGCAATCAAAGTATCTCTTTTCATTCCTGATTTGGATATAAAAAAAGAGGGAAAAAAAGTGGATAAAGTTTTTTATTATCATTCTTTTCTTTTGAAAACTATTTGATAAATAATTGTAAACATGAAATGATTCCAATTTATTTCATCCATTAGAATCATTTTATTGTTTCATTTTCGTAGCTTTAATCGAAGTTTCTTTCTCCTTGCTAATTTGCGTGTTTGAAATTAGTGAGTGATTGAAAACAGTACATTTTTTGCTAAAGTTAATGAAATTTCTAAGTTTGATGCCATATCCGCAAATGTTAAATTTAATCCCATTTAACCATTTCCTTTTTGCCTACTCCCAGCGTTATCCACTTCTTCCATTCCTTCTCATTTCAGTTTCTTTTCGCTTTTCTCTTCTTTCACTTGCTAAGGTTTATTTGAACGATTGCAGTGCAGTTATTTTCAATTTAGTTTTTCCACTGAATTTATTGATACTGCGATAAGTGAATGCATCTTCATGCTAATTATTACTGGAAGAAGTTATTTGACAAAAGAAAAAGAAGCAATAATGGTTTTTATGGTGTATTATAGTACTGAAATAATTATTGAATAATAGAATAAATAATTTCCTTATAAATATATTTGCATTTGACAATAAAACGAAATCAATAAATTAATATCTGTATGCATTATCTAAATTATTGCTGATTTGTTCATAACTTCTTTTATATCATCCACTCACTAATAGTTTAATTATTTGATAAAAATGTGTAAATTTATTAAACCATTTCATAATAAATGTGTCTGTAACCTTCCAAGTGTTTTCCGCTTTTACACATATTGTTATACCCCGTATGTGACGATAAAATATCCCTTCTCGTTCTTTATTTTTTTTTTTTTTTTTTAAGTAGAATTCTTGATCACATGTGGTTTATGACTGTGCAAGAAAGCTGACTGAACAAATGGATAAAAGGATTGGGAAGAGAAGAAGCATCATCATCTATAATTAGCGTGAAAATACAGAGGTGAGTTGGAAAACTGCGGAAGAGAAATATCCCTGGATAGTTTAATGAAGAACAAGTTAATTATTACAAAGTTTGCGCGAATTATTATCGCAGTGAGAAGTAGTCGATGTGAAATGATTCATTTGCACCAAAGAAAGTACAAAAAGGAATGAAAAAACATTGAAAGTAAGTGTAAATGAATGAGCATCAAATGAACACTCAAAGATTTATCAAAATATCATTTAGCTATCCATCCAGCCATTTATCCATTCTTCCTTCATCAATCCTCATGGCACCACTACTAACATTGGCCATGCAACGCGTCTTCTCCCTCTCTCCCTCTCTCTCTCTCTCTTTCTCTATCTCCGAATGTCAGGAAATCGGATTTTTGAAATAGAAGAAAAAGGATACTGAAGTAAATAAATAACAAATGACAATGCTAAAGAAGATTTCCGGTAAGTTTTGATTTGGTATTTGACACTATCAAACAAATTATCTCCAGAAAAAATTTTAATTTAAAATATTAAAATTTAAGAAATCCAAATATATATTTTAACTTTTGTATATTTCGTTATGATGTCTTTTTTTCTGACCAGTATCCAATGAGCATTTTGTTTTGGGAAACAAAACAGAAAGCATTAAAATGTGATACACGTTTAAAAGCAAGCCATTATTTATGAAGAACAAGTTCAGAGTGTTGTCGAACACACAGGTATCACCAAACTCTCTGCAAGACTGCACAACTGTACCGGTATTTTGAAAGAAAAATGCAATAATTTGGGAATGCCAGCCAATTTACAACGCATTATTGCATCAGTCAGTCACTTATAATAGATGTGAGGATGGACCAATTAAACTTCTTAAGGTCTAAATTGAGTTACAATGATTTGAATCAATCGTCGAGACAAATTAGAGATGAATGAGAGAGGTAGTAATTAACGCAAATTTTGACTGATATAAAGAACGCTGATAGCTACAGTAGGGAAGCCCTGAAATATGGTTAATAAAAGAATACTTCATCATTCTGCATTTTTAATTTCAAATCCGGCTTTCATTGGTATCTTGTAGTTTAAGCTAATAGCTTTAATCAAAACATGCTTTTCTATCTTATAAACTTTCTTTTTTCCAAGAATTTTTGATAAAATATTATGAATTTTGCTCTTTTCCCACATTTCTCCTGTTCCTATTCCCACTTTTTTTTTCCATTTGATCAATTTTAATTTTCATTTATTATAAAATTTGTTAACAAATTAAGATATCATAAAGTATAAAGCTTCGTGTTTTTCCTGATTATTTTTTTTTTCTTTTGTCGAATAATGGCAGCTCAAAGTCAAAAGAGGGAATACGATCATTAATATGATGTGAGATAGGTAGGTGCTAAAGCTGATAATGACATCAATAAATGCATGTATTGCAGATGTAAGCTTTAAAGCAATCATGCTAGTATTTCGACGAAATGCTGGTCATTATAAACTTTCTAAGTTTCCCTTGTACACAAATGAGCTTAGGAGGGCCTGCTGATTGTGGCTTTTATGAGTCCGACTTCGCCACTGTTGATTTACTCACTTACTTCATTTCCTTTAATTTTTCTAACTCTGAATAAGAAGACATTTATTTATAAGACAAGCAAACAAAATTATGTAGAAAAATTGGTTCAAGGACGGAAAGTTCATTGGATGTTATAAATTTTAAAAATAATCAAGCAAGCTATTCCACTCCTGGCGACAGAGCCAACAACTTGCTTTTTATCTCCCTACCAATTAAGAGAAAACAGCACCAGTGACTGTCGTCGCAAGTACATGCTTTTGACGAGGATAAATGCTTTTTCTCGAGAAGCACACAACCACTGGCTTCTTGTTCACGTATCTGAATGGGAGTTTGACGATGACGAATTTTCCAGACAACGCATGAGTCACTTGCATAAAATGCACAAACCAGTGGCCTATTTATCTGATAGGATCAATCCTTGACTTATTTAGTCAACCTTGAATTAAAGCAAATGGAAGGGGAACATAATCCTAAAATGCAGCCTAGTGATAGGGCAAGAAACAAAAAGGTACATCATGAAGCACCGATAGCATGAAATATTGAATAATAATTTAGAGAAGTGAAAATTGAGCTAGAATCTTGAAGGCACAGGTCAGTGAGACAGGACCGATCTGCGAAGTGGAAGAAGAGCAGGCCTGGTGCTTCAGGAGCAAAGCATGACGAGAATGGCATGCAATGCAGCTGGGCGAAGTGCATCAGACTCGAACTCACAAATCGATCCTCGGAAGCTCTTCTTGTTTTGTCCATCGCTTATTGAGCCTAGCCGAAAGGATGATGAGGGAGGCCTAGCTGGGCCTTGAAACAGACGACTCCCAGCACTCCGATTCGCCCTTCCAGGAAAGTCCCTAGAACGGAGTCCTTCGGTGCTGTGCTAGGACGCACTGCTTTCATGCACATACCCGCCCCATCCCACCCATCTTCTCTGCCTCTCAGACGGAGAGACTCGCCTCGGTCTAGTTCCGAAACAACGTGTACTATTCACTGCCTATCGGCTCACGCAAAATGAGTTCGCGTCTGAATCCGTTCCGCTTAACTTCTTTAACAAGATGTCTCTTCATTTAACTTTCTCATAATTTATTATTTCCTCCATACTAGTCACAGAAAGCCAAATTCACAATTTAACATGCCATTTCAAATTAGTCCATGTTATTATTCACTGTTATAGCCACACTCTAAACAACCAATGACAAACTTAATTACCTTTAAAGAAATATCATTCCATTTATGACTGATCAAAATACCTGAAATCTTAAATGAATAATTGAGTTATCTATTATCAACGAAACCATTCGGCAGCTAACATACTGAAAAGTCGTTTTCAATAATCCAATGAACATCGAACTGAATATTCATGTTACAAATTCAATGCTGATTAAGAAGTAAGCTACTAGCGTACAATATCAAAAATTTTGACACAAGTAAATGATTCTACCGTTGGGATGGAAGTTTGCATTCCGTATCCGTATGAATCAAATGCATGGTGATTTAATACAGTAGGTTTTTCGTTGACTGCCGGAGCGATACACATCCAATTCCGGAAGGCTTGATGGACCGAAACAGCGACCGGAATTTAGACGGTTCCCTCGAGAGGCGTGGAATGACGTCGTAGGGATGAACATCGATGGCGAAAGCTTTCTGGAGGGATGGATGGAGTCTGCTAGGAAGACATCATTCTGCATGTGAAGTCATCAATTGTGAAGAAACTGTTCAAGTTGAATGGAAAGTGTGCGCATGAAGAAGCATTCTGGACCTTCAATCTTGTCTGTTGCTGTTTTCTACGGAGATGTTATTGGTAATTAGTTTGAGTGTTTCCAGGAAATGGCTTCTGTTGTGAATGTATGCAGTGTAAATGTATTAGATAACCCAGGAAAATTTGGTGACCCCTTCAAGTTGGAAATTACTTTTGAATGTTACGAGCCCCTTGCAGATGGTTAGTCCACCTTCGATATATAATCTTTTCCTTTTCCCTTGTAGGTTTTCTGAATTTTATTGATTAAATGTGAGAATCTACTCCAGTTAATATGGTTAGTCCTACAAAAAAGGTAAGTCGAGGCATCGACTTAATAAGTTAATATACTACCAAAATAAAACAAAATTATATTTGCTTTATTATCGTTTTTAGATCTGGATTGGGAATTAGTTTACGTTGGCTCTGGGGAATCGAATGCATATGATCAGATTCTTGATTCCATTCTGGTTGGTCCGGTTGTAGAAGGACGTCACAAATTCATTTTTGAGGTTTTTATCATTTCGAAACATGGGATGTAAGGAAATAATTCTACTCGACTATTTATTCTCAATTTACTTTGTTGAGAATATAAAAACTTGACTTGGCTAGTGAAATTTGCCGAGGACTTGATCTGTTGAGAATTCCGAAGACTGATTGTTCAAATTCCTTAAAAATAGAGATCAACGAAAATTATTGTTAACGGTTTTTCAAGAGCTTGTTGCACTCCATATATGTGTTGAAAACTTTCTTGACGAGTATCAATGTTTATATCATTCCAGGCTGATGGCCCAGATCCATCTAAAATACCAGAAAGTGAAATTGTTGGAGTAACAGTGCTATTGTTGAAGTGTAGGTATATGGAGCAAGAATTCATCAATATTGGATGGTTCATCGCAACGGAATACACAGATCCGGAATTTCAAGAAGAACCTCCTGCATCTCCAGTTTTGGAAAAAGTGAGGATTTAAATATGCATTATTTCGTGGTTACTTGTATAATATACGTGTGCTTTAGAGAAATCTCTAGCTTATCTGTTAAAATAATGATTTAGCCTATTGCAGCTGCAGCGGAGGGTTTGTACTGATGATGTTCGTGTAACTACTTTTGCGATTAAGTGGCATAAAAACGAAGGAAGCATGGCTGATCCTATAGATTCAGAAGGCAATGAAACCACAGCTGGTGAAATGGAAAGTGATTTTGCTATCAATACTGATGAAAGTGGCAGTCAGAAGCAGGATAAAGAAGCTGTCAGTGATGTTGCAGGTACTGAAATGCTTTTATTTCAAGGCCAATTATTTGGCATAAAATCGCTCATATGAAGAATAAAACATGTATTATGTTGTACTTTATTTTATTTCTGACTTAATTTTAGGGAAGCGGTTTGCCTTTAAAAAGTAACAGAATAGGAGGAACGATTTTTCTAATGATTATTTCTTTGTTAAGTATTTGCAGCAGTATACAAGGTCTACAATAATATTCATATCAGATGCATTAAAATCAGTTTCAAATTGAAGTTACTTCTTCATATCTTCATAGAGTAGAAATAGTATTGGGATTTTGGGATCATCATCTTTTATATTTCACTTGCTGTTATTTTCAGAGAAAGTTGAAGGTGACCTGGGAATTAATGCATCTCTTGAAAGTATGGCTAAAGCTACTGCTGCCGGTTTGCCGCTCCTGGATGTTACCAATGAATCGATTCCTGATTTGGTTGATTAATAATGGTAACCATTTATCGGTGATCTCTGTTATTCCTAGATGTTAGTTCTTTTTTCTTTTATTTTTATTCGTTTTCTTTTGCATCGCATTAGTTTGTACGTCGTTATGTGACCTTCTGCACATTGTGCTCGAACTTTTCTTTTTTTTGTTTTTCAGACTTTTGTTTATGTTAGTTACTTCGTTAGGAAGAGAAATTTTCAATAAGAATGCAATTTTTTTTAGCTTTCTGTTTGCTCCTATAAAAACTTTGGTATGTCTCTGTGCATTGATTCTTGTTCTTATTTACTCTTAGACGACTGAATAGTTTACTGTTTATTCTTTTGTTCAGTTACCCCTCACTAATTCTTTCTTTGTTTACCATTATTATCACAAATCGGTTCTGCTCACGTTAGTTCTTTTTTTGTTAGTTAGATATCTGTAAGTTACTGTATCTAACCAACTTCAAAATTATTATATATTTTGCTATTTTTGCAGTTTTATCCTCTTTAACTGCCTACCTCCCTACCCTTGCGTCTGCTTGCAGGCAATTAATTTACTAACCTAGGTCCATAATCTTTTTATTGTTATCTCCCTTTTTTCCTGAAGATGATCCCACACTCATAATTTTGGCTGGGAAGAAAATTTCTGTTTCTTTAAGTTTTACTGCCACAAGTTTACTGCTGTTTTAATCGAGCCATATCAACAAAACGAAATTTAAAATCACAGTGCACTAACAGGGTTTTCCTCGTCTTTCGTTAAGCCTGTGCTATGTCTACTCTCCAGTCATTTTAAAATCCTTCCAAAAATCTCAAGAATTTTAAGCATAATCATTTTTTCACTTTCCTTGCCCCTTCTTTGCATTATTTTCGTGAATAGCCTATTACATATGTGAATATCGCATAGTCTGTTAGCTATTCAAAAAATGTAGAATGTGCCATGGTATTTTTAGAATACCTCATCGAACTTCTTTTCCACTATATTTCGTCATTTGGTTTTTGTGAAGATAAATAGTATACTTTGAAGGAAATAGTTTTTGGAATAAATACTTTATCGAGCCATTTTTATGTATATAGCCTTTTTCGTCGAAAAATATCTTTATTTAATCATGTTATAAAGATTTTTCAATATCCAAATAACATATGACATGACATGAGGTAGGTAGACTGAATCCATGTTTTTTGAAAAATCTGGAATCATTTGGCACAAATTTCTGAGTAAACTATTAGGAATGTGCACCAAATTATTCTAGATCATTCTGTAGGTAAAAACTTTTCTGAAATTGTCTGTTAACAAAATGTGCAATGTGTCTTTTTTCAGACCAAATTACCTAGGATATTTTTGACCGGGAAAAGCAGTTCATGAGAAGGCGACAGTGCTCTTTTGACACGGTTCCATTTCCAAAACATCAAAAACCTTATGTATTCGAACATTGTCCATTGCACACGTACCATTTATTTTTCCACTGTTTTCACACATGAACAAGATCTGAAATGTGGTATTTCTTTTGCTGATTTTGTCATTCCATTTTATGCTCTAGTGCAGTTTAATTTTTTCCTTCCTTTTCCCGACTAACTTCATCATTCCGCTTTCCCAGCAATTCATTTTTTTACAGTTAATGATTTTTGTCATTTGGTTGGTTCCGTAGTTCATAATCACTGTATGAAAGTGAATATCGTGGCAGTTATGATTTAAAATTGTAGTACCATCTCAATGTATGGGCGTGTTATTTCTGTTTGGTTTTTAATTATTTGAAACGTTAATACCTTTTCGGTACCTTGGGGACAGGTAAACCTCTCTGTCCTCCACATGAGTGGAGCTGAGTGTGTTGCTGTTGCAAAAGGACAAAATAGTTCGGACGGTCGTTCGCCTCCCAATAATTTCCTTATACTAATCAGAGTTTCTGAAAAGAAATCAATTTTTGTACTACGAAGGCTGTTTACCCCATACACTGCCTTTACCCTCAATATTTAAAAACTGAACGCTTTCATGCTTCGTTAAATCTACCTGGAAACATGGTCGCTTACTTCAGAGCCATCTAATCGCTGCTATCTTCACGGCATAATGTGGATTTGAATGGATGAAAGTGATCTTCAATGAAATTAAATGCAGTAAATGAACCGTCAGCTTCCAGTTTTGTATTGTAACAACATCCGTACAACCGCTCTCCTTCTGTGAATTCTAATACATCGAATACAATTTTATGATCTTCCTTGAATGTTGTATTCGTTTCCAATACTGCTATTGTATTCGGTCTCGTAAATGCTTGCATAAAATTTCTGTCATAAACTAAAATGAAAAGTAAGTTAAAAATTTGGGGTTAATTACCAAATCACAGTGTCCTAGAGAGCAAGGAAGAAGTGAGTTTCCGCGAATAAAAGTTGAGTCAAGTTAAAAGATTAGTTGAAAACGGTGCTTCGAAAAATTAACTCTAGCTACTTACGCCTAACTCTCTGGAAGATTGAACCACGAGACAGTTGTGAGTTTTGGTACGAGCACACTGACCGATCGAACAAACAACCACCAGGAGTGTTGCACTCCAGAATGTTGAAAGTGAAAGGTAGTGTTGGGATGGGCGTTGTTGTTGCAGACACTTGATTGCTTCGTTCATATTCGTTTCGATGCAAATGCCTATATAATTTTTTTCTTTTGTTTTTATTATCTTTCAGTGATTTTTTGAACTTAACTCCAGTTTCTCTTGTTTTATTATTTGCATCTAATTCATTTGGCACAAAAGTTTCTTAGATGTTTTGATTTTCAGTTGTTAAATTGCATTGGCAAAAGAGCACATCGTTAACCCCTTGTCTTATCACTTCTTTCGACTGATAAATCACCTGTAGTTTAAGTGCTTTATAGTTTATTAGGATTTTCAAGGTTGTTTTTAAATAATATATAAATTTCATAAAATAGATATCCCGGTGCAAATAAGCTAATTTCCCGTAATTCAAGTTTGCTTTTTCCACCCTCCACTTTTCCTCTTATTTTGTTTCGCAGCAGTTTCATTCTGATTTAAAGGGAAGAGCTTACTTATAACTTGAACTCTCTGCTCCAATCTTCTGTTCCTCCACAATCAAACCGTCAGAATCATCCACCAAAAATTTTGCGAAATCATCTCCAAAAATATCACTCAATACTGAAAATTTTCGAAACTAGTAGTACTTATCCACCCTTACAAATATTTAACATCTTTAAAACGTTCAGGAAATAACATCAATTAAGGAAAAGCTAAGTAACCAAAAGAGGAGTTTGAATTAGGTCGAATTGTAGAAGTTTCGAATGTTTGTGATTTGTCTATTCGATTCCAAGAAGCTGTGGCTCGTGTTTTGTCTCCGTCATTTCGCTCTATTGAATATAATTTCACTGATCGATTTTTTGGTCGTATGAAAGGTAAATGACACTCTTCAGTGACAACTTTTATGTTTTCAATGACTGCTGTCGCTACAGATTGTCCATGATTGTGCAGTTTGATATAAAACTGAAAAGGAATATTTCCTCCAAGTTAGAATGATCACTGTTTTAAGTATAAACAGATTAGTTAATGTAGGTTTTGAGACATTTGTAACACGAGATGAATCTTTTCGTAGTGAAGAATTATAAGAGAAGCAGTATTCCTATGAATGGAAATTGAAGATACGATTAGTACCTGAATTGGCTGTTTCGGAGTGACAGTGAAATGCTTACTGGCGTAATCGGCAGATTTCCAATTTCGTAAAAATGTACAATATCGGTACATACTATTCTCATCGTTAATTGATTTCCAGCATAATTTGATCCTTGTTCTGGGAGTCTGATAAGCTCTGAGAAGTTCACGTATATTAATTAGTCTTCTAATGAAAAATAGTATTGATAAGTTATTATAATTCGCGTATTATTGTGCTAATTCTTTGCATAGTTCAAATTTCAGAATTATTGAAAAATATATGACATATTACATGTTGTGACAACACACAGATCATACGAATGATTAATATCAAGAAAGGAAACAAACCTTACAAGAACTGTAAAAAAACCCGTTCTAGAGCATATGACACAGGAAGTCCAGTCGGTAGAAAATCTCTGCTCAGGCGTCACTGATGTCGCCAAAAAAAAGTGGCCTAAATGTACTTTCCATTATAAAAGTAACCTATATATTATATAGCGAATTTTATTGCGAGACATGGTAGAACGCATTGAAAAGGTGTGTTAGACATTGGACTTCTTATTAAGTTATGGATTATAAATTATTTGCAGCGTTCTGGAATGGCCGTGAAGTAATTTTACTTTAAATTTAACAGAAAAGTTAAATATTAGTTAATATTATTTAAATTTGCATTGGTAGGAAAATTACCAGTTGTTCACGCCTAGTTAGTGCAAATAAGATTCGGTGGAATTTAAAAATTATAAATTAAGGAAAATCTATAGATAGGAGGAAGTTCAATGTTTTTAAAAAAGTTTTATTCTGTTATCCAGAGCTGTTCTCTAAAATGTCTTTGCTGCTTATAAAATGACTTAATCATCTCTAAGGAATGAAACTATGTTTTACGAAAATCCATTATCGATCCATTAATCTTCCGATATGACGGATTCTTTTTTCGTGTTCAGTTTGAGAGTTCAAAATGCAAGAATCAAATATTTTTAAACACTAAGAAGAGCTACAGTACTTTGTTTCAAATAGCAATATTAGGTCCATTTATTTTGAAATATATGCCAAAAAAATTCACATGCATCGATAATTTTAGCGGTGGCAGTTACTCAATCTTGCCATGGTACCAAATTAAGGTCAAGTGACATTTCATCCTTCCTTCAGCGCTTTCTTTTGTCAGTGCTATTTATCAAATTGTAAATATTTTATAGACATAAACTAAAAGAAACTTTTTTAAGATATTATTCATCCTTAGAAATGAACTGATGCGAAATGATACAATAAGTGACATTTGGTTACTTGATAGCTTATAATATATAATGTAATATGTAATATAATATATAATAT
>PQVD01001683.1:18287-29775 GCA_003012265.1 Setaria equina
TTATTATTTCTATTTTTTATAATTCCATATGCTGGAAGTACCTAACTTATCAATGTATTGATATGTTTTTCCCAGTTGAAATTAAGCAATTAACATCCCATTGATGTTGTAAATTATTTTGAATTGTTACTTGCTGTAACACTATCTATCATAAGATAACTAATTAAGAATTTAGTACCAATTTAGAAGGGAAACGAATTCTTCCGTTAATGAAAAATAATGGAACCTGGTTAAATTTTTTTTTTTCATTAATTGGTAATTGAATTTTTGTAATTATTGCAAAATACAATTGTGGCATAATTTATCGTTGTTTTAGACTGAATCCAACTTATGAGCATGCAATGAATAATTTGGCAAATATTTATCTTAAACATGATCGAAATATTGAAGCTGAAGAGCTCCTTCTTAAAGCTGTCAAAATTAGTCCAAATTTTGCAACTGCATGGATGAATCTTGGACTTGCACAATTAGCACAAAAAAATTTCAAAGTTGATTCAATTTTTTTTTTTCTTAATTATTGTCTTTATCTAATTATTCTCTCAGTCTGATAATTAATGCATATAAATTAATTGAAATTGGTTTAAAGAAAAGATCATGTTTTAATTAAATTTCTAATAGCCGTAATTGATAATGATTCTTTAATTTCGGAAAATTGAAAAATAAGGAAGTGTGAAGTGGCCGATGAAATCTATCTAATATAAAACAGTTGCCATGTTAAAATAATTTGAAGAAACTATTTTTGATACCTTTCCAAGGTGTAAAAATTTCCATTTCTTCGTAAAATTGCATTTTAGGATGCAGAAAGCAGTTTCGAAAGAGCACTCAGCTTACGTTTTCCGTATCCGGATTGTTTGTACAATATGGGTTTGCTTCATTTACAACAAAATCGAAAAGCTTATGCAAAGGAAATTTGGCTAAATATTACCAGGTAAAAGAGTTTTAATAATAGAAAATTCAAGAAAAAAATGAGAACTGTACTTTAATTTTTCATCAAATATTAATTACTATTTATTGTTTTAAACTATTTTTTTCTCATTTTTTTATGTTTAAAATTTCTTATGACAAATATTATCTACAGAGCAAATAATTTGATATTTTTAGCATTAATATATAAGAGTAATAATACGCCAAAAGATAGCTGAGTATATAAGATTATTACACCGCTGAGTTAAATGGATCTAAATGAAGCGCAGATCTGATTTATTTCAGGATAAGTCCTAGTCATAAACGAGCCTGGTTGAATTTGTTGATATTACTTGATGAAACAGAAAATTGTGCGGAAGCAATTAACCTGGCAAACAAGGTGCTTAAATATCATAGCAAAGATGCATCGATTATGTCTCAATTAGGCATCTGCTACGGCAAACTTGGAGACTACGATACTGCGGAAAAATTCTTTCTGTCTGCTGTCGAACTGGAGCCAAAAGCAACTATTTACTGGAAAAATATAGGTAAAAATAATTTGCTAAATTTAAATTTTATTTATGTTTGGATTTACATGCGAAGATTTCATAATCCTACGTATTCTTTTGCTAGATATATGAGTGGCATTACAATTAAGAGAATAACCTTTAAGATATAGTGATAAACGATAGATATTAGCTATATTATGGGTTGTATACTTAGTGATATGGATATGGAAAATTTTTACGTTTTTCTTTCCTAATCTGAAGTGTTTTAGGTACACTTTATCATCATTGGAGCAAATTTGAAAAGGCAAAATTTGCATATCGGAAAGCAGTTCAAGTACAATTTGAAACGACAGAGAAGTTGACAGCAAGATAATTCAGAGGGTTAAAAGTTTGGAAAGTATCCATTACAGGATTGATACAAGCAAAACCAAATACTAAGGTCAATCAAAAGTGTGGGATGATCGAGAGACTGACAACTGGTCATCAAGATAGTTTTCGAATTATCGTTTTTGTTTTCAAAGATAATCTCTTAAATTTGTACTTATTTTTATTTTGTATCTCTGTGTGCTCTTCTACTGTAAATTATTCTGTAATTAATTATTAAAAATTTCGTTTTTTAAGGTGTTCTAAGTATACACAAAAGATTTTTGTTGAAGTACTGCTTTGACGTATGAAGTTGGGAAGTGCTACCTTGACGTACGAAGTTTGGAAGTACTACCTTTCAGGTGTGAGTATCATTTCATTAAAATGGAAGAAATAAGAGAAAGAGCTTTAATGTATAAAGAACGAATGAATAGGATGAAGGAAAAATGAGATGGAAATTAGAAATAGATAGAAAAAGGAAATCATTTCCTGCAAAATTGATAAGTTTGATAAGAGAAAGATTGTAGCAAATTAGAATTATTACACTTTTGAATAATTTATAAACGTGAATATTTTGAGTGAGGAAAGATTTGAAGTAGTAAAAGAGCTTAAAATTTGCTAGTTTAAGAACAATAAAATAATAAGTGAATTTTATATCCGTAAATTGAACAGTTGATGAATGCTTTCGGAACAGCCAGACTGTTTTATATTTTGTATTGTCAGTAAGAATTTGAGATAAACGATGAAATAAAGTTTGTAAATATTGCAGCAATTAGTAAATACATCTCAGTATCACAAGATCATTTATGCATCTTTCAAAAGTGAAATATTTTAAATATAATATTTTATAATTAGTAGCACAAAAGAAAATTTTAATAGCATAATAAATCCTAGATAAAAAATTCCAAGTTATATCAAAGAAACAACAAAAAAAAAAANNAAAAAAAAAAAAAAAAAAAAAAAAGAAAAAAAAAAAAAGGGATCAGAAGATATAGAGAATATATAAATTCTATGTAAACTAAATCTCAATTTACAAAAAAATGAAGAATTTAAAAATGATATTTAAAATTTTAAAAATAAATTCAACAATGAACAAAGTTAATAAAAGTTTCGTCACACTGTAAATTAAGCCATAAATTGAAGATTTTTTTAAAGATAAATAAAATTCAATGGAAGAAATTTAAAGCAATAAATGCTTGGCAGAAGATCAAATCATTTCAAACAGTAACAGTTGCAACATTTAGCAGTTTATAACAAATTTCCACTTCATAAATAACTTAAAACTTATGATGCAAATTGAAAAAAAAAAAAATATAAAAAGTATTCTATCATTTTATTTTTCAATATAACAATTATGAAATAATGTTCACATTATCAGTTTAGTAGCACTTCTCAAAATGCATTTAATTTTGACAAATATTTTCCAACGATGTCTAGATCAAGAAGTTACCTGTTGAAGATGAAGTGTACAGTTGAAACTAATGAAATATAAATAAATAACTGAATGCTAGAATTTGTTAATAATTTAAGTTGCTATAAGCAAAGTTATCACTAATTTAAACAGCTTCATAATTGCTTATCATTTAATCAAAATACTACATATAATATTACTTCTAATCCAAAAACAGTGCTACCGTCAACAAACATTTCAGTTACCTAGCATTATAATGCATTTACTTGCATATTCAAAACAAATTTATTTCATAGTTTAGTTCTTCTTTTTTTTTTTCAAAATTTTTAATTTTTGATTTTATTTTTCAAACTCTTCTTCTTCTGCAAACATATTCCACTTTTTTTTTTACAACTTAGCACAAATATCCTTTATTACTTTACATCACAAAAAATTATTAATTTTAATATTAGCTTAAAAATCTCTTTATCCTTTTATTTAAGTATTCTTCATTGTTTAGTTGATGTATACTTCTTTTGGAAATGCAAGAATTGATCTTGTTCATTATATTATCCTAGAAATTCATGCAATTTTGCAGCAACAATATCATTTCAATATTTTCTTGTCAGAAATTATCCTGGAAATGATAGTGGAGAGACACGCTGTCTCTTGCATCATTTCCTTATCAAACTTATCAATGCTTAAGTAAACTCTATTACGAATGCATGCGGAAAAAGTTTGACCTGACACTTCAAGTTACATTTCAAACATTGTGCCATTTGGAAAAATTTTTCAGCATGAATTATTTTTGCCGAATATTCACGAAAAATGAAAGTGATAATAGGATAAGCAGTAGTAACAGAAGCAGAATCAAAGAAACTAAAAGTTTGCGACTATTTCTATATCCTTCCTTCTATTTCTAAATGCTAACTCTACGATATGGTTCACTTCTTTATTCTATCAAAATGATTCACATTACACTAACACTTATATTATGATTGTAGTGATAATTTTCATATATTTTTGCACATTTATTTCTCGTTTCTAATTATATTTATAATGGAATTATAATTACCTAATTATTGTTTCATTGAAAAATTTACTTCTACTTTATCAATCCCTCAAAAACAATCGTTTTTTCTGCATGTAATTAAAAAATTAATAATTAACTCATATATTTCACTGTTCAACAGACAAAATCTTTTCATTCTATAATACTTCAGGATCAATTTCAGGATTCAGGATCAGGTTTCAGAGATAAAAATGTTTTGATTCGCTGCTAGGAAATACTTCAACCACCGTTCAACTAATCATTATGATGATTATTGCTTATTTATAAGGGAAAAATAGCTCTTACCATATTTTATTATCTTTTGTTAATTGCTGAAATGCAATTTACAAAATTACTATAACATCAAATCATACCTATTTAAGGATTAATAGCACATTTAATCGAGTTATATCATTTTGGAAAATTACCACTGATATTTAATTTGTGATACCACATTGTATGATATGATTTAAAAAATAAGAATTCATTTTGCTAAACTATTTGAAGTTAATATTATCATATTGTTTGATATCATTTAAAGGATTTTTTTTTGGTTTGTTTCTCATTTACTAGTGAATTATTGTTCCTTGTTTCTTACATGTCTTTCATAAAGCGATATTAATTCTTAAATGATAACACACAAGGTAATATTAAATCAAAATTATTTAATATAACATAAAACTCTAAATGTCATATATTATTTATTACATTACTTAGGGAACAAAGTATTAAGCTTTGAATGACATCATATGACATTAAAATGCAGTGTGACATTAAAACCTAATTGGTGTCGTATAGTACTTTACTAATCAGTAAATGATAACGCATATTGTGACTATGATATCATGCAGTATTTTAATGAATCTTGGATGATAAAATATAATGTTATTACCGTATAAGTATTAATCATTAAATGATATTATATGATGTGATATTTTCATTAATCATTTTAAGTCCTTCCACCAAATGTTCATTTCAGTTCTCCATATGAAGATCTATCTCAATTCAGCTCTTCACTTAGAGATCTTATTTCAAGTTCCATGAAAAGATTTGATTTCAGTTTTTCATTTAAGATTTCATTTCAAATTTTTATTTCTGCTTTTTTGATTTTCATCAGAATTATTTAGTTTATTATGTTAAAATCAGTTTCAGCAACTGCTAACAATAATTTTAGGTAAAAATTTGGCATTCGAAAAATGTTGTGTATTTTGGAGCGGTAAAAGACTCCATTGATCCAGGGGAAATTTGTATTGTAAACATGACAATTCCTCACTCTCGACCAGTGATCGAGTCTATTGATAAATTTTACCTGTCTGCTAATGAACATATTATTTCAGGTGAGGGCACTGTGAAATTGCCCATTTCAGACTTTTGGCTAATGAATATTATTGGAAAAAGACAGTGCTCTATTCATTTTGTCAAATTTTCGAGACATAATGTATTTAGTATTGGGAAATTCTTTATTTGTTTGAATTTAATTTCTTTATTTTTTATTTGCTAAGATGCTATAGCAAATACAATCTGAGCTACTTATATGCTTCCTTCCTGAAAGTAATATTATTTTATCCATTATGGAATCGAAAAATGACAACTGAACAAGTTAACAAGTGATTTGAAATTGAAGATCATTTGTGGACAACGCTTCACAATTTTGCTTAATGAGCTAATTAATGATAAATTGATAAGAGGAATATTATGCTACAAGACAAGCATAAATTGAATGAAGGAAGGATTTTAATAAAACAATTTTGTAAAGGCAATTTAAAAAATATAACGAAAAAAGAAAATTTCTGACAGCTAATTAGCTAAATGAGACTGTTGTCAATTCCACTCATCTGCAATGTGTCCTCTCATTTGTTCGAAGAACTAACACAAGGTTTTAAATAAAAGTATGTCCTTGAGAGCCACAGTGACTAGAATAAGTCTAATTAATTAGGATTATCAATTTGGCTTCTATTTCCTCACTAATTTTTTTCTTTCTGAAACTTAACATTTTAAACTCCGTGAAAACTAACTAACACAAATCGAAAAATAGAAATTAATAAAGCAGCTATGTTTTTTTTTTTTTTTTTAAATTTTTGTCAAATTTATTCTAAAGTATTTTTTAAAAATAATTAAAGATAGACAAACGAATTGTTTTTTTAAAAGCTTTGGCAATTTTATTAGCAAAATGGATGCTAAAAAAATTAATTTGAACCTTAATCCATTCTTATTCCAACTAACTTCAACATGAACAAAAAGTTTTTCTCTTTTCAAATGTCAATCAGGAAAAGATTTTGAAACTTTTTCAAATATTGTGTTGTTTGCAGACATTTATATTGTGCCTTCTTTAATTCATGTTACCTCTTCAATTTCTGAATTACTATTCTTATAGCACCAAAACAGTAAATAATTATTATAATTTTGATTTTAAGTATTATCAAAAAATAGTGCACCTGGCATTTTGTTACGACAGATATTATTACGCTGTTACTGCAGATTTTTAATGCATTGTAGATTACAAAAGATCAAATAATAATCCAATTTTGATTCAACACTTGAAATTTATCTGCCTACCTATCTTATTGTAATTGCATCTGAGTACTGGACGTCTACGCCTGTATCGATTTATTCAGTTCAATATGTTCATCTAGATCTTTACTCTTGTTTGCAAATTTGATCGGTAATCGAACTATAATACCGTGATAAAGTTCGTTACACCAAACTAATCGTCGTTTTCTTGCATTGAAATGATGTAGGAATGGGAGTACTGTCGTAGATGGATCCATTCTAAAAATCCTTTAAGTTAGCAAGAAATCAACGATCTCACCTATTTCCAGCTTCCAAAAAACTTCCGTTCCCATCGAATGAAACTTTCATTCATTGTTGAAAACTTAGTTGGAGCAAATGCAAATTCACTAAAGCCTACATCTGAGCGAACGGAAGTTTGGTGGTAACAGTTTGCGAAGTTCGACGTTTCGCTACTTGCAACGGCTTCCTTTTGATGGAACTGGCGGTGAACAATGATCGGAAGGCCCTACGGAAATTCGAAGCATTAATAGCATACAGCAATGGATTCAGGGCACAGTTGATATATGGAAACAGATGGATAACATTCACAATGAGACGATCGAAACGAGTGTGAACACGTAACCGAAATACGGAACTGAGCAGGTTAAATAACCAGAATGGAGACCTGAAAGTTCCCAGGATGATAGGCTTCGCTCTGCTTTAAGCAGAAATTAATATGTAGATCTTCTGCTAACTTTTTTACATCGATTGATAGCTCATACTTACTATGAAGATGATAATCCTACAAATGGATCGATGATCTCATTGCCTTATTGCCGACCCTCAAATTGGAGAAATTGATAAACAAAACTTTTGAAAATGGGAAATTGAAAAATCACAGATTTAGATAAATTATTTTATGAGCTCAAATTGGGAAGGAAAAGTTCAAGTTGAAATGTTTGGAAGTTTCTTTATATGTTCTATACATTCAGGTGCTTTTATTTTTTCAAAACTTTAACTACTGTAAAATCAAGCTCTTTATTTAGAAAAGTTAAATGAATAAAATCCTTTATAATAAGGTAAATTTAGTCTTAGTAAAAAAAAATAGATTAGATTATTAATATGAAGAATGAGAAAGAAAAAGGTTCTTCTGAACATTGTCTTTCTAAGATTGAGCACATTTTTTAAATGAATGGCAAAAAGAATTCCAACTATGAACGTTTGATTTATGAAGTGAGAATCTTCATGATGGATTCTCGTGAAGATGAATGAATTCACTTTCTCTTTCTGTTCATTTCTGTTATGTGAACTTCTAATATATGAGCTACCGTCGAAGGATTCAATTGCAGTATCCAATTTTGAAAATATAATTTACAATCCATGGACTCACCAGCATGCAGCATGAAATATGACTACCCATAGCACTAGACGTGTTACACGATGATAAGGTGCACGTGATTTTGACGTACGCTGCATCCGTTTACTACAACGAAGAGCTTCTCGAAGCTTCTTCAGAACATGATAATTAAAATATGTCATCAGCGCTAACGGTATAACATAAATCAAAATTGATGAAGATGTTATATACCTGAAATGTTTAACTTCTTTTATTTTTCATCAAAAGTTTTTATCAAATTCAAAAAAAAAAATGTTATGAAATCGATGATTTTAAATGAATTCTCTATTTCAATGTTTGTATAATAGATAGATTCATCCGAGGTACAAAACAAGCAACCATCGAGCACTTGTTGAGCTAGGCCACTTGGCAATGCAAATAGGCCTAGTCAACCCAGTGATACTGTGTGTCCGAAGCTGCACCACTTCTGAATATAAGTAGAGCGGAATAGCAGCAGAAAAAGCGAGAATCCAGGCGATACCGCTCACTGATACCGCCAACAAGTAGTTTCGATGCCGTGCACAAAGATTCGGACGACACATGGCGTAATAACGATCTGCAGCCAGAAGTACCACAAATATTATGCTGGCATATTTACCTGAAAACTGCACTTTGCAAGACTTGCAATCAAAGGTATGATCTAAAAATTATGATCAATTAAATCTGTGCAAACTTAATGCTAAGCATCTGAATTGAAATAGGTGCTCTTGAAATGAAACAAAATAAGAAACATCAAGAATAGTAAAATAAATTAAAGAGAAAGATAATTTTTTTTTTCCAAGTTAAAATAAAATATTAAAACGTTTCAGTCACGCAAATTTTTTTTCAGTTTTTAAAAACTTTAAAATAATTCATCGTTTAAATAAAAAATTTGCAGAAACTTGCTGGAAGAAAAAATAAAAAATAAGAAATAGGAATTCAATCAGTTCTATGATTTTTGGGTAAAAGATTGCGCTTAGCTAAATCAACCAGTGTTGAATGGATTTCTGAAAATAGATTGACGAAGAAACGGTAGGAAGTGAAATTCAGTCAAATTCAAAGACATTTTGAAAATATTCTAGATAAATTCAAGAAAAAGGAAAATTAGGAACAAGATGAAAGTTGCTTTCTAAATTTTGCTAACAATTTTCTTTTTCCTTTTTCCATTGTTGCTTCCTTTCACTAAAATAATTTTACTTCTAAAATTCGAAGTTTTCCCTTTCAGGTACATTCAAACAATATACAGCACTGAGATGCTATTTATATACATAGATATTTAAATTATGGAAATTAAATTTGAATATATTATCAGAAGTATATATATACACATAGATATCAGAATGGCTATTTAGACTGTTCTGTACTGAAATTTATTCACTGAGAAATTAAACTTTGAAATGTACGTGAAGTTAAGACTATGTCAGAGTTTTGTCTTTCAAAATTTCTGAATGCAAATTTTTTTTATACCACATTTCAGAAAAAAAAAATGAATTGTTTGAAATCTGAGCTTAATGAAGCTTTTTGTCCTGAAGAGTTTAACAGAAGAAGAAAACTAACTTGTCGTTTCAGTTCCGTGATATAGTGTACACATCAGCGATCCAAAGATCCATGATTTGTTGTTTAGTTGAGCAGCAGCAACCAAAGTTAAATTGGCCAAATATATAAAATCAGCCAAACATAAGCCAATTATGTAGACATTAGTAATAGAACGCATATATGGTTTGACTAGGATAATAAGGATAACCAGTAAGTTAATACTGCCCATACAAACCAGAATTAAATGAATTACAGTTAAAAATAAACGAATACCTTGAATATTGGCATCGGAAAAAGGACCTGTGAAATTCATTACAGCAAGCAGTGATGCAGAACATTGAAGTGAAGAAAAATATTTAATTTGAAAAGCGAATTTCCAGCGATTTAGAAGTTATTCTCTAATAATTCGACAGAGAATTAAGTAATTAAAAAATGATCAATTATTAATGAACTGTTTGTCGAGGTTTTATTCAGTAAAATATCAATTAGTAATAATAGATTGCATATTAGCAACAGAAAGCATTTGAAAAATTAGCCATTGCATGAATCGAAATCATTTTCTCATGGACATTTATAGCATTTTTTGGTTCCTTATTCCGATGATTGTTCCGCTTCAGTAACGAGCATTCTCAAATAATCTTCAAATCTAAAATTTAAATTATTTTTTTTTTCTCTCGCTCATTTGGTGGATTAAGTAAACTTATGAAGTGAGTTGATTAAAAATCAGCAAAATTGTTTCATTGAAATGAACCAATGAAGTGCTGGCTGTTTGTCATATGTCATAAAATACATATAGAATTGTGAACAAATTATGCAGTGAAGTTATTACTTTTCCAGCTGAAAAAGAAACGAAAAAAAAAAAGATTATGTATGAAAAAGAATTGAACGGAACGAATTTCATTTACAAAAAGATACACTCTTTGAGTTTCACTCGAATTAACCATTTCAGCAACTGCTAATAAATATCAGTGAAATTCAATCTTTTAAAGAATTCATTGCGTGTCTGAAACTTATTGAAACATTCATAAAATTGAATTTGACAGAGGAAATGGCAGAGGAAGGAAAACATCGCCAGAGTCTAAATAATAATTTATGGTTAGCTGCAGGAAATAAATTTTAGTAAAACTTTTTAGTTTTGTATTCAAGTATACTGAGCTAATTTTTGGAATTGCTAATTCTTTAACAGCAGGAATTCAGGTGAAAAACTATGAACCGAAAGATTTATTAAAATTGCTTTGAAAGTTTAAATTCTTTAAATAAGAGCTTAATCTCTCAAGAGACGTAAAAGGTCTAACTAATTTCTTTAATTGTAGTATGAGCTTAACTAAGAGCTTGTTAAATTTTAGTATAGAAAATATATAATTAATGCAAATTCAGCAGTGAATAATAAGTCAAAATTGATTTGTTTGTGTAATATTAGGTAACGAAAGTTAATGATAAATCTCTACGACTACTCATTTCCTTCCTTCGAAATCGCATAGGAACGAAAGGATTCGAAATGAAAAGTTCATCTGAAACTTTCTATGAGACTAGCTTAGACAATTTTAAGGCTCTGATGATGCTGATGAAGATTGTGTGATAACAGAACACTTCAAGTTGATCAATAAAGGGAAGTTACAAATGGCTTCTTCTTTATAATCACTCTTATTCATTCTTTTTTTCTTTTTACGTCTAATTAATGCTTTTGCTATTTAGGTAAAAAAAAAAGAAAAATTTCTTAATAGCTTAGAATAAAATAAGCAAACAAAATGAAAACAAATGACTGTTGTTGCAAGTGAAAAACTTCAACAAATCTTCTTTCATTGATGATATTACTATCAACTGTTGATACAATTCCTTCTTTAATACGAAATAAATAAAATAAAAAATTT
>PQVD01001684.1:0-45745 GCA_003012265.1 Setaria equina
AATAATAATATAAATAGTATTAACAAAACGCTATTAATTATATTAATTAGTAATAAAACAGTTACATGAATGATATTAATAAAGGGCTACTAAAAAATAATTTTGCTGCAAACTTTTTAATAACTTCTATTAAATATATTTTTTTAATAAACATTTTTTATACAATAAACCTATTTGTATGCATGGATTCTATTTATTAAAAGTTTCATTTTTGTTAGTTTATTCATCTACTAAAAATTGAAAAGTTACAGTCGGAAACGAATATAAATTGTTTCAGTATATCATCTTTCAAACTTTCCTTGTATTTTGTTCTTACGAAAAAGGAATGAAAAGTTTACACGCACTATTTAGAGATGCCGACGGAAGTTCAAAGATATAAGTTACACAGAGAGAGTGATGAAAAAAAAAAAAAAAACTTGTTAGAGACAGTGGAGGGGTAAAGTGCAGTTCCTGATTGTCATAAAAGTTTACGCAACTGAAATTTATTTTTGGTAATTTCAGCTATCATAATTACGATTTTCGATAAGAAAGATAACGGCTAACAATAAGTTTGCCTTCGGCGCTGAGGCGTTGTCCAACTGTGAATACATCTTCGCTCACTTCGTTCTCGTCCTCCGTGAGCTCCGTCGACGTGATTGTTGATTCAAGACCGCAAAATTCTTTTCGTCCAGCTTCACGCTTGTATAGCACATGTAGTCCAGGATCTGAGTCTAAATTTTTTCTTGACTATTCAATGATTTAATTATTTCATTCGAACAAGTGAGCTAAATTTTACTTTTAATATACTTAGATTTCAGTCTCTTATCATGGCTTCCCTTTCTTTTCATTTTCATTAATAATTTATCAAATTATTCCTCAATAAACTAAAATTGAGAAAAAATTAGAAAGCTTGATAAACAGTTCCTAGGACTTGTAATGATTACCGTTCCGGCTGTTTTGATCAAATCGATGGATATGGCGATCGGGCAGTGGATGCAACACGTAAACTTCATTTGGCATCATTATTACACCTTTCTGAAAATGAATACTTAAGTTTAATATTTATGTAGCCTAGATTCTGAAGTCTTTAAATTTTATTTGGAACTAAAAAAGGATTCTATATTAATTCCTAGATAACAGCTTACAAAAACTCTGCATTTTCTTGGCTTTTTAGAAGTGAAACCGTTGTAATTTTTATAGAGTATATTTTATTCCCATCTGATCTTATTCATTTATTTGTCTGTGAATTGTTGCAAACTGAAATGTAGTTGCATTCTTTAAAAGTTTGTATTAATTTACAACCAAATTGATGCCTACTAAAAATTGGTTAGACATGATGTCTGTTTCTTCCTATTTCTTTTACGCTTTTAACAAGTAAAGCTTGATTTTTTTATTACTTTTTCTGCTTTAATATTGTTGTCTAAGGCTCCGTTTCTATACACTATACTCTTATCATGGAAAATGTTTCAGAAAAAGCTAGCATCTTAAAATCAGAATTCTGCTATTCTAAGCATTTCTTGAATATCTCTATGCCATCCGACATATTTAAAATCTAATTCACACTTTCTCTACGTTTTCTTTCATAGATTCATTCTAATGAACAGTTAGGAAAAGAATCAAGTTCTGTTGTTCAGACTACAAAAAATTTTCAAAGTTGGCAATAATTTCAAGTAGCAGAAAAGAGTAACTGACGAGATTTCCATCACAATTGCTGACCGCTGCGTAAACTTCCTTTGATTTATGCTGGTAATGACAGCTGGTCGGTACTTGTCCAACATCCAACCTTCCGCCACCACGCGCGTTCCGGAAAACGGTTTTCAAATGTGGTGATACAAGCCACTGAACGCTTGGTTGCAGCGCCAGATTTACTTGCTTATTGTCAACGGTTATCCGAAGCAAGTCTAACTGACCATCCTCTGAATACTGTACTTCTGGATATAGCTCTTCGTACTGGGGTACTATAAATAAAACGTAATCACCGATGACTAAATTTGTAATCGATTAAAAATATATAAAATAAAATTAAAGAAATGGTGTAATTTCTGATTTTTCTATTGCATTGCAATATAATTGTCTCATACCGTCAGTTCAGCAATTTGGCACCAAAATGTTGCTTCACTATTAAATTCCCGGAAATGTTTCCTTTAGATAGTTCCGCTAAAATATTGGTATAGTGTATTTTTCATTAGTTACAGTTTGGAGAAGTTAATGACGGGAAAATGTATTCTATGTCCAGCTGTGACTTTTCGGGACGAATCAGCCTATTTCACATCTGAACTTTGCTATCCGTTACTCATGCAACGATTCCATTAATTTATTTCTTTTCGCTGTGTAATATGTGCAAGAAGTCAGAAACTTCGTGGAATACTAATAAAGTTGTTTTAACTATCTGCTCTTTATGAATGGCACAACGTAAGGATACGCAGTAAACTCATATGACCTATTTCCTAATATAGGTTATCCAACTTGAATCATATTTATCTCTTCTGATTAGCAAATTTTTATCACAAACCAAAGTAATGGTTGATATTGGAATATTGACTTTTAATCTATAATCTTGATTTATTTGCAATCAAAAATTCAGCATTTCGTAGTGACAAATGAATCCTGCGCGAAACTCTTCATCTGTTTTATCATAAAGAAAAATAACACTGAATTACAATGTTATCAGTTAATTCCTATTGGAAACGCGCAGACTTTCTGTATTAACATTGAACTTCAATAAGTAATAGGCTGAGAACAGCTAACGTACCGTCAGAAAAGGTATGCACACCGAATGTATATCGAAGTTCTTCTGATGAGAGGAATGGTGCCGTTGTTGATTTAATTAACTGCAATTAATAAATTTCATTCTCACTAGAATTATTACCTCTATTAAGTTTAAAAAAAGTTAAAATGCAGCATCACTTTTTGCCTACAATACATTTGCACCCTGCACCTAAGCAATTTTCAGTTCATTATTTTACAGTTTATTTTGTTACTTAATCTACTTGATTCTACTTATTATGTTAAATTTGAAAATAAATTTCAGATGTACACTAGAAGCATATTATAATAATTGTTGGTTTTTGTTAAACGTACTGTAGAAATCTGAACAAAATTAATGAACTCTCTTTATCCAACTAACGACTGTATTGATGACACTTGCAAGAGGCAAAAGGTACAACAAAATGATATGAAATAGAAAAACGAGAAATTAACAAAGCAAAGGATTAAATAATGTGTGTATAATTATTACTTTTAAATTCTGTCTAAATTGAAGTGTATTAATTCAATTACTATCCACTTTAAAACCAACTACTGTTGTACTGTGAATATTGGATATCACTGAGGTAGTGGTAGTTACCAAAAGGTTATAAATATTTTTAAACTGTCGAACTAAAATTAGTCAATGGAAATAAAAACATAATTAGAAGAGAAACTGGAAACATGGTATTAAGTCCAAGGATATGAGTTCTAGAACAATTAAAACGGCCAAGGGACACACTTCAAGGTTGTTTGCTGTCATTAACTCTTCCTTTTTAAGTACCTGAAGCCACCTTAAGATGAGAGGTCATCTGGTTTTTAATAATTCACCCAATATTTGCCATATTTTAAAGCAAGCAACATAATGCATAATGATAACTCAGATGGGTAAGTGTTACGAAAAAAATACAACGATAATTTTTTGTTGGAGGAGGAAAATGGAGATGTGGAAGACAGTCAGAATGAGCGATAGTACTTGAACTAGTGCAAAACCATTTAAAAATTTTGAATAAAATGACTTGTGGATTACTGAAGTGAAGTTTTAAAAAATCAGAATTTTAGTATAATGGTCTACTTTATGTCTAGTCAAGGCAGTTCAACTTATGACACTGCCTCTATCGTAACTTATTTCAGAAATCACCTTGACTCCTGCCGGAAATATGATGCATTCATTTGTCCTATCACCGGAAATATGCACCATTTGTAAAAGTACACTCCGAAGTGTGTTGAGAACGTTTTTAAATAACATTAAAATCTCTTTCACAACATTACTGAATAGTCTTTGGGTTTTGAAACTAAACTCAATTTAGAGAAATAAAACGTGAATTTTTAGCAGTCTAATTCGAATAACATTGAAAGTTATATTTTCTACATTCAAATCCTTTAAATTTCAGAAAAATATCGGAAAAATACATTTATTTCTTCTATAACATATACATAACCAGCAGTTTGCAACAAATGGTGAAAATTAATTTATGGATAAAGTCAAATTCTGAATTTTTTTTTCTTTTTTAAAAAAAAATACATGGTGAACAAAGAATAATGTAATTAAAAGCGATAAGAATAGTAGCAACGACAGAGTCAAGAAAGTTGATTGAGATTTGTGGGAAGACGTTAAGGAGAGCCCGAGAAATCTCAATGAATATTTTAAAAATTGAGATCCTGACAGATCTGGGAGTGATTATTTCTGTTATACTTGTAACATTAAATATTGTGATTAATGTCCCCAGAATTGCTTATTAGTCGTAGGTCGCAATCCGAAGTAAAACGAGTTTTAACGATATGGCTGATTTCTCCCATGGCGGTTAATGTAAATGAGATGCTCTTCATAAGGCAAACTTTTTTATACAAGCAAACGAAATTAACCGATGAAATGAGTCGGAAAAAGAGTGAATGCAAAATCGTTCCTGAATGATGAAATATTTTGTTGAAAAAAGCTTTTTTGAAGGAGTAGAAATGTTCGCATGGATGCATTTCAAACAACGAGCAGCAAATTTATGGTTCACAGAAGAAGGAAAGAGATAAGAGTTAACTTGTTCTGGAGCAATGCTTGCCTTCCGAATTCAAAACATGTATTGAACTCGCAAATCTATTCTTTTGTATATTAATTGGTAATTACAAGAAAAGATAAGATAAGCCGAGGTAATGATGCAAATAAGGTATCAATGCACATGTGGACATGATGCTGCACATATTAATAACACATTACCTGACAGTCCAAACTGAGGATGAGAAATTGAAGAAGGGATGGAAAAGTGACTTCCGTTTTTTTGATAAGCATAATAAGTAGAAGTAATTGTTGTTGTTGTTGACTGGCTGAGGTGGAAGTGAACTGTACGTGAAACACTTTACTTTAGCACTTGTTTAATATTGAAGACACAAAAAAAGAGTGGTGAATAGGAGGTGGCACTTTTCACTGTTAGGCCTTAAGCGTCACTATTCGTGGTGTCGTCGTTGCCGCTGCCGTCGTAATTACTATCTTTTGTTATTGATGATGAAGTTAATGATTGTAATACGGTATAAATAGCAGCGCTTCCGTATTCATTTAATAGGTTGGTAATTATGGGGATAGATCGGGGATGGTGATAATGATAAAGGTGATTAGAATCAGAAACTTGCGAGAATAATTTAAAATGTGTAGAGGGCTGAATGAAAGGCGGAAGATTAAAAAGGGAGAGGGAAGAGGAGGAGTAGAGGAAGAAGAGGAGGAGGAGGAAGAAGAAGAAGGACAATTAGTGGGAAGCAAGTTCCGGAGGTCGAAAAGTAAGGAATTGCAAAAGGTAGGAAGAGGTGACGCAGTAAGGGGAGGATGCTCTGAACCATTCAGTAGCCACTTGCGGGGAAAAGTTCTGTTAATGGGCGAGAGTATTAGTGGAAAAATTGTAATTTCAAATTCTGTCCTCCCTTAGCAGCTAGACTCAGGTATGTTCCAGAACTACAAAGCTAGACTATTATCTTCATTATCTCATTTTTGTGCAAGGTATATTTCTTTCTGCGGTATTAAAGACTTTCGACGGTAACATATATCTATCGATAATTTTTTACAGTCACTAACTAAATGGGACCACCCTGTAGTCGACATAATAAGATTAGCTAAAAGCAACAGGTAGATGGAACAGAATTGTTGATGGAGGGGTTTCAGTTGCTAGTTACCAAAATATGTTAAGCAAGATAGACTACAATCTTAGTATTTTAAAACCAAATTTCTTAGTCTGTTTTATGAAACTATCATCTGTAAAATAATTGCATAGTCGTATGTCGTAATTTTCCGCAGACGAATCAAAGTCTCTATCGGAGAAATATCGGTGTCAAAGTGTATTTGTACAGTTATTTCAAACCACCTTTGCTTTTGCTTTTGGTAGTACGGGAGAGAGACGAGAACTTTTCTTTCAAGGCATCTGACATCACTAAGGTGTGCAGGTGTGTATGTGTCTCAATACGAGACGTGTATAAACCGTTTCTATGTATGCCTTTTTTAAAAAATTTAAAACAGCGACTTAATGATGATCTTCCACCTAATGAACAAAGAGTGTGTCAGCGATTGTCACCGGCTGCCAAAGTGGCAAAACGGTCGCGACAGTACTGTTGACATATAATAAAGTCGTCGGAACTTGCTCACCTCTGGGAAACTTTTGATTTCTTGAACATTATCACGTAAAGGAAATTAAGGGAGGGATTGTAGCAGTTTTAGGAAGTGCTTGTGTCAGCCCCAGTAAATGTCACTTTTTTTTTCTAGAATTTTGCTTACCCTTCCTGTTATTAGAGTACAAAAAAGGGTAAACAACCAGAAAAATGAAAATGTAAACAAAAAACGTCTAGAAGTTGTTTATTGACTCTGCAAATGACAGAATATTTATGTTTATTGGTGTACACACTGCTTCAAAGTTGCCATAAATTTCATTTTTGATATTGAAAGGCGACAACCATTATTCTCTCATTGACCCATCAATGGAAGGTAACTCATTCAGAATCCTTTCATAATACGCTTCATATTCATTTTCATATTATTTTTGTTCTTCGGAGCACTTTTCGTCAAGAATAAACTGCCATTTTCATCAACCGGAAGTGGGAGGCACAAATGAATCAAGCACTGCGACATCTCTTGTCTGCGACCTGCGATTAAAACGCAACTGTATATGTGGGACATTGATCGCAATATTTGATTAATTAATCGAATCGTTGAAAAAACATTCAGATTTATTAGACTTTAATTTAATTAAATAAGGCCAGATTTTTAACTGCTTTTTTTTTCAATTACTTTGCTTCCATCCATCATCACCAAATTTAATCACACAAAGTGCTAGCAGTAACACAAAAACTTTACCGACATTATTTTAACTTTACCAATAATTCTTCTACTCTCCTAGGATTACTCAAAATATGGCTAGTTTCAAAGCCATATTCTAGTTTTTTCTTAGAAGATTAAATAATTCCTGTCAAACTCCTAGTGTATCATATTATTTTTCGAATCACTGCACCGCTACAAAATTTTTAATACAATTTCAGAGATACAGATGAAATTCCTTTCTCTCTTAATAGAATGGGAGCGAGATTGTTCTTTATAAAATTTCGAAAGCTAAGAAATAAAATTTATTTCAAAACTAATTCCTTATTCCTCCAAAATGTAAGTGAAATAATAAGAGCCAGAAAAAAGCAGTGCTAATTACATTTGTATCGTATGAAAATAAGTGAATGAGAAACATTTCAAACAGAAAATGATTTATTTCAAAATGTAAATCAAATAATCAACCCCAAAACGTATTTTCTTTTTCTAGTTCTGCTACAAAAATTTACAAACACTACTATGGATTATTTCCTGTTTAATGATCTGATCGGTGGCAAAAAATTGTCATCCGCTCTTATGGTGAGACCTTAATTAATATATAGTAATTCTATGCCCAATATCTTTCTCTTCTATTTCTAACCTCTTTTTTATCTTATTTCCAATTTTCCAATGCACAGAAAACTCTCAAATTACAAGAAAAACTCGGCGGCTATTTGGTCAGAAGAAGGAAAAAGGAAGGACTTTAGAAATTATGAAAATTGTTTTTATTCTTGCAAAAGGAAAAACAAATAAGGAGAAAGAAGCAATGAAAAATCATAGCAATGGTGCATGGAGACTGACATTTCGCTGACTTTGATCTTTCCTCGAGATTAGCTCAAAAAATAATGTACTCAAACTGGAAAAAGCAGTCCAGGTTGAAACTCGATTTCGACTTAAGACATAGTGTGATTAAGAGCATATTTAAGGCATATTGCACCTCAAACCAATTTTAATTCTTAAGCTCATTTTTCTTTCCCCAAATTATAGGAAAAACTTCTTTATTAAAGTTTTTTATACAATGGAAATTTCCTCAAATATATGCATCCTAGTTCTGCGCTACTCTGAAATCTAAATTTCTGCTAGGCATGAAGAATAAATTTTAAATCTTGTAAACTATAAATTTATTAACAAAACATCGGATCAAAAATTTAAAGTCATTAAAAAAATTTCAAATTAACATGGCTTCATTCCAGTGTTGCTGCACTAATTTCCTTTAAATCCTCCTCCTTGTTGTCTGCTTTTGAAAAGAAATATATTACATTTTTATTGACCAAAATTTTATAACCATCCAGAATTTTATATTTTATAAAGTACGATGATGAGTAACATAAAAAAGGCCTGTAAAATTCAGCTTCGATATTAGGTCGAATAATTTAGTTAGAAGGCAAAAAATCTTTCTCAACTACCCTTTCTCTTTGATCAATTCCAGGGTAAGAGATTAGCTGTGCAACACGAATATATCACTCGATGGAAAAAATTTCTTTTTTGAAACGTACTTCTGCATAGCTTTGTCTAGTACAATTCTCAATATGACAATTTATTTGAACTTTTTTTTAATTACAAAATAAAATATGATCAATTTAGACATTATCTAAAAAATTGAAATTTTCCAAATAATCGATCAAAGACTCTTCTAACAGTTAAATGATGAAGAAATTATTGACAAATAGCAAGAAGCAAGAAAATGGTTTCAAATTTATGAAACTGAAAGTCAAATTTATTTTGATGAAGAAATTGTTACCTACGAGAGGAAGAGTCTGGGAATAAAAGAAAGACAAGAAAGAAAAATAAAACTGTAAAATCGAAACTTAGAAAATTAGCCTTTATGTAAAGTGGTCAAACACTACACATCAAAATTGCAAAAAATGAAATTTGATCATATTTTCTCTTCTTTTTACAAAAAGTTAAAGATAAATTAGTTTGAGCTGTATTTTTTAAATAATGATTCTGTCCTCATCCTACGAAAGTTAGGAAAATTATTCATTAGATTATAATAAAATTAAAATTACCCCAGCAAATAAAGGAAATACATATAGAATGGTTTCACGAAACTATCATAAAAGTCCAGCTTTTATTCAACAATCTACAGGATAAGTGAAAATTTGTCCAAAAAACATGCTGGAATTTAATTTCCATTTGTTTCTGTTTATTTCTTGATAGAATTACTGTTAAAGATAGAGAATAATCTTTAATTAAAAAAGTATGCACGCGAAACGTCAGATGACTAAAAAAGAGCTTAATCTGGGATTCTTTACTACATTTTCATCATAAATCAGCTATTTCAGGAACAACTTGAAGTTTCCCAGTTTCAATTTAATTTAAAAAACAAAATATTAAAAATTAATTCAAATTTTATGCAAATGAAGACAAAAATTCTAATGAATTTAAATTTGAACTGTGCAAAAAACTATTTTTGTATTTGTCCACCGAATTTTGACTTTGAGTAAGCCTCATTAAATTGATTGGTCCCATATGATAAGAGCAATATGAAGTAGTAAAAAGATTGTAATAAATTGACGATTTTTAAATATCGACCAGAATAGCAAAACTACTTACTAGCAAGCAAAACTTGATTTTATTGGATAAAATTCTGTCAAAAAATGAAATACAAAGAACAAATGATTTTATTAGTTGGAGACGCTTTAAGGCTAAATTAAAGTTATTGGCGAAGTGGAAAAATCAAATGATACCAGAACTATCTCGCTCGCAATATATGAGTAAATTACTGTTGTTTATTTCAGTCTTAAATGCTTTTACACTTTCTCAAGTTATGGGAATTGGTCTTGGAGAGGCAAAAGATACTTGAAAATGCAGTGATTAAAGGATCTCAAATTGTCGCACTTATGCTTTCTTTTAAGCAGAAAATGGTATGCTTATACGACCGCATGGTACCCAAAAGTTTTTAAGTGAGATTCTTCAAGATCAGAACTATTGAAAGTATGTAATGTTCTGTAAACGTCAACCTACATGCTCTTCCCTATCAACTTCAAGGAAATATGCTACAACTTGTCGGGGAGATATTTTCAGAAAATTTGGTCATTATTTAATCCTGTTTATTCTTCACTGTTGCATATCTATGATGGTTCTTGTTTGTTGCCCATTTGTAATTTGTTAATTCTAAACAGGTCCCAAAAAAGTGAAAATTTTAGTTCCATTATTTGTCATGTGATTAACTTCAATACTTCCCTACTTTATATAACACATTTGATGAGTTTGCATTAATTCTATTTAATTGTTATTTGATGACGAAACAGGAAGCTATTAAATCTTCTTAATCTTGGTAATAAAAATAATTTTACCATGAATTTGAAGGGCAATATCAATGAGTGCTAACTGATAAGTAAAAATGGTACTGAACTTAGTAAATTAAGGGTCGTATCCGCTCGAAACTTCAAAAAATTCCCCATTTATTTGACCTCGCCGTAATAATGATAATAGTTTTCTAAATAGTAACTTAAATCTGGTATCAATCATTGTTTTTTAAAAATCATTAATCATCAATCCATCTTAATTACTTTTTCAAAAGTTTCTCCCATGTAGTTTCATGCAATAATCAAATTATTTACAAATACAAAAAATTGGTGGTATGATTATGATAAGAGTATGCATTTATAAAGAATCTATCAAATAAAAGTGTTGGATCAGCTTTTCAAAAGTAGAGATCTGTTCAAAGTAAGAATTATATAATAAGTCGGATGCTTCCACCAAAAATTCTTTACTGAGGGAAATGAAGTAATTAACAAACACTTTCGAAGAATTAAATTCCATATTTTAAGTTCGAGGCATCAATTCAAGGGCCTTTTAATAGACCGGATATAGATTTAATTTGTTTGAAAATATTTGCCTCTAAGAAATGAAGCACTACTTGTAGTTTAAGAAACTTTGAGCTGTGACACCCGGCTTCTTTAAAAGCTTCCCAAAGAAATTTGGTCACTTGAGCAAAAATTATCATAATATTAACTTTCATGGGTTTAAAAAAATCAAAGCGATGATTCCGAAAACTGGAAATTAATTTGAAAGAAGTCTGAAGCAATTAAAGAATACTGGAAATGAGCATGGGTGGACGAAAAAGATAACCCATGTCAAAATTATTTAAAAAATAAATAAAAATTGGCGAAGAAATTCAGACGAATTCAGGAAAACCAGCAGTATCCAATTTTTTCGAAAATATGGACATTGTTTTGTGAAAAAATAGAATTAAGATTTTACAGATGAAAATTGGGAACAAAAAGGAAATCTTTAATGGAAGAAATGTGTAATAAAAAAGAAACATATTTTACGGATGTCCAGCAGAAAAAATTACTGTAGCGTGCTATCAGCTACCTTAACATAACAATCAGTAAAAAATTGGTACAAAGGCAAAATGAGAGCAATGCAAATGAAAATGAACCTGTATGATATCTTCGCTAACTGTTCAGTACTTTATGATGATATCATACTATATTGGAAATAACTGCTTACTGAATCCATAATGATAATTTAGAAAACTAAATCTATATATAAGACATTAAATTTGAATTTTAGTGAAGTTATTATTGGTGAGCAGGAAAAAAATCAAGTAAAATCAAATTTTTTAAGTGCTTCACTGGAAAAAAAACAGAATTTCAATATGTTAGCAACAATTAATCGCACAAAAAAAAGCGATGAAAGAGAAACAGGCCTACAATATTGGTTGTTCAAAAACACATAAGAGTAGAAAATTACAAATCTTCATCGTCCGCTTCCTTTCGAGTACAGTAGCATGCCAGACCAACCAATATTGCGAAGAAAAAAAGGGCGCAGAATAGAAGCATCCAAGTTGCTAACTGAAAATTCAATGAACAATTTATTTCGAACCTGTATGATTAATTTGAAAGGAAATGATTCGCAACGGAAAACTGATATTCGAAAGCGTTGATTTACTGTGAATTCTATGACTTCTTACAATGTGGCTCTGCAAGCAGCAACCCATTTTTTGTTTAAGAACCGTCCTATACAATTCCGCTGTTTTTGATTTTTATACTCATTCTGAGCATCAAAAAGTTGCAAAAATGAAATAAGGATTAGTAGCCCGATATTAAGACACTCTTGGCGGATCTACCTAGAATTCTAAAAACACTTTCGAAACAAACTTGATAGTCGCCCAGCTGTTTGTCGAGTTGAGCGATGCGATGCAAATTTCCGACATCAACAGCGTCTAAATGACGCGCATACCAGTTCCAAAAAACATGACCTTGCCATCGGAAACCAACATCCATTTCGGGACTATCTGTTATCGACAGGTAATTTAATTTGTCCACTTCCATTGCCGTCCAATTGAATGAGAATCCTGACGACTCTGGTGTGGGGACCCTGCAATTTGCAAGTAATAGGATTTCTTTTGTACAAATGAAGCTGAAGCTGACTAATATCCAGATTATAGTAAATTACTTAATGAAGCATCTTCATATCAAACTGTCAACTGATTACTCTCAAGCTGCAAATTATTTGTAGCTTTTTTCCTTTGTTTTGCAGGGAAAAATCCACTTTTCTCTTTTTTCTTTTCTTTTTTTTTCTTTTTTTTTTTGAAAACAAGTGGACAAAAAACCTTCAGAAAGTTGTAACTCTTGGTCTCCAATAAAATATGATAGTTGAGTTCTCAAAAGTAATTTATAAGATATTGAAAGAAGGAGACGATCCAGTTCCACAAAGTGCAGTTGAAGAAAATATCTTGGTAAAAAATTGGCTGTTCTCTCTTCTATGTTCTTTGCATAAGAAAAAGGAAATTTGAAACAGTGACATTCATCTAATAAAGTAAAAAAGTGCTTAAAACAAAGAATCAATGAGTTTTATGAACGATTTCAAACAGTTGATAGGAAGAGATTGCAATTTGTTAAATATTTTTCGAGAAAGAGACAAATACAGTTTTTACTCCATGGTAAAAACGAACAAACGAAAATAGGCAACTTTGCATTGTAGTTGGTAAAAAAATGTGCTCAAGTTAATTTCGAATTAAATGACAAAAAAATCCATAGACTCTTACCCAGTCCTGGCAAAATTAATGATGAGCTCAGCAAAAATCTCGGTGAGTCTCCGATCTAACTGCCAATTTCGATCACGTCTCTTAACAAGAAATCTTGGTTCAACATCGAATAGAAATATTTCGTCACAGCCATGAAATACCCCTAGAAGAAAAAATCTGAATATCATAAACAGTTGCTGATTTTCTCATGCTTCTCAGACATGTTGAATTTTTAGTGAAATGCCAGCTGAAACACAAAAACTGATCTTGCAGAAAATAAATGGTCTGCTCTAAAGCAAATATTTTTTCGAATTCAATGACTTAGTCAACGCTTAAGATGTTTTTCGAAGGAATATTCTCACAAAGAGAGGACATACTATCATAATCAAAGTTTTCACTGATATGATCGAAAGAATACAAATAAACAGGAGCACCGCCTTTAGCATAATGTGTTGCGAGTCGTGATGCTGGAGCATCGTACCAAAAATGTGAATACATCTGTAAAGAAATCTGAATAATTAGCTGTCAGATATGTAATGAAATCTGACCAAATTCCACTGTCATGAAGTAGTAAAGGCATGTGGCCTGCTGAAAGTAATCCGCTAATATCGCATAAAAAAAACTTTAATCATTCCTTCTGTGATGACTTTGTCCATTTGGTTTTCAAGCATGTTAAATTTCTTTGATTTGTTTGAATCCTTGGAATCTATGCCCTTCAAATATCTCTACTACTCATTCGATTCCGTTCTCACATCCTATGATGCTCGATCGATTTCGTAGAAAAGTTTCAACTGATGAATTTGACAAACATTCAACACTGCATCGTTCAGTACTGATGGATCCATAGCTGGATTGATTTTCGACCAAATATACTCATGCTTACAACCTTCCATTATCAAACGATGATTTACAAAGCCAGAATACGACAGCGTTAAATTTTCGATCATTTCTTCCGCAACATTTCGTGTTAGTGCGCTCATATTCACATTCTTCTCATTCAGAATCACTGAAAGTATGAACACTTTGCTTTAAAACCTTATTTTTCTGATTTCTGAAAGAGAAAATTAACATACGAATTTTACTGCTCAATTTTAGAAGGGAAGAAATCTTTTGCCGCCAATAAGAGTTGTTGAAGCATTAAAACTAATAAGCAATAATAATCGAAAATTGCGAAAAACCTACAAATTTTCAGTGAACTTTCATCTCGGGTCGTACCGATCATCATCGGCATTTTTCGCCTATACGTCGCAAGCATTTCAGGTGATTCTGGCAGTACACCACCTATGCCATCTACTATTGGCACAAATTCTTCATAATCATCATATTGTATCCTCTAAAATTTCATTTTATATTAAAAGAATGAAAAATATAAGATTCCAATACGACAAGATAAACCAGTGCATGGGGAAACTTTTGCAATGTTCTCAAAATATCAACATTTAGCTAAATTTTATCAATAGCCAGTTGCTGATAGATGCAAACTATCACTTACACTGATATCGAGAATTTCATCTTTAAGTTGCTTCCTGAAACACTCCAAAAGTTCACTGGAATTGAAAGAACGGCAGTGCAATTTGCGATCTAGGATCCAAGTGGCATTGATGGCAGTATCACGAACAACACCCGGTGATAAAGCTGTACCGCTCAGCAGAGCAATTTTTTGAAACAAACCTAATTAAAACTCAATTTTTAATTTCAAATAAAATTGTATGTGCTGTAATACTAAAATTTAAGTCTGGAACCATAGAATTCACTAATACCAAAGTTTAAGTTTCAAAGATGAAAGCTTACAAGCTTTAAGTAGGAAACATTATTTTAAAAGAAATATTATTCACACCCGATTTTAAAAATTTACCTTCTGCACGAGGTGACAATGCGAGAAGGGAAGCACTGGCAGCACCACTTCCATGACCCATCAGTAAGACATTTTCAGGATCGCCACCGAAAGCCCGAGCATTCAACTGCAATAATCCACTCTATCTAGTTCTCTTCGCACTTATTCGGGATGACAAGTATTACACTTTACTATTTACTATTTATATAGCATACAAGCTATTTGAAGATGGCACGCGGGATAGATATTTCAGCGATGTTTCAACGGGATAGATATTTCAGCGATGTTTCAACGGGATAGATATTTCAGCGATGTTTCATATAAACTTCGAAAAATGAAAGTTAGTGCTTATTTTTCAAATAAAAAAACTCACATACATTTTAATACACATAACCTAACCTTAACCCATTTGAGAGCTAAAATTTGGTCCCAAAGACCATTGTTACCAGGTATTACTCCATCACCTGTCGATATAAAACCTGCAAAGAAGTTACATCAGCATTATTGAAATTGAATGAAACAATGTTCAATTCACTCATTTCGAAACAGAATTCATTTCTTCTGCCAGAATAAACTCAGAAGAGACCTTATGAGATGACAGGTTCACTGAGAGTACAAGTCAACAGACTACTAAAATAAAAATAATTTTATAGTGCGAGTAAATGATTGAATTCGCAATAAGAGAAGGTACTGATGCAGCCTCTCTTCATGAAAGTGCCATTCAAACAAATATAACTGGAGGAAAGCGATCGGCGGAAGTGATTTTAAAGACATATGCCTGCTTGAAAGACTCACCAAGCGGACCAAGTCGATAATTTATTGATATAAAAACAATTTTACGTGAAACAAAATTGATGAGAATTGCCTCCTGCGGAAAATCGGAACCAGAACCTGACTGGAATTCTCCGCCGTGTATATAGACAATCACCGGATATGTATCATTGGTAAACTGAAAGGAATAAGCATTTTTTGTTTTTATACATATAGAATTATGGCACAAAATTCTAATTATTTCTTTCATTTTAATTTAATGAAAAAAAAAAATCAATTCATAAATTTTATGAAAACGGTGTTAAAAATATAATTAAATAATAAATGAAAGATAAAAATGAACAAATTTGACTTGGCTTTCACATTTTTCTAACCATTTTATCTTATGTTAAATCCATTTATCAGTAACGGTTCAATAGCTGCTACAAACTGCTTCAAAATCCTTTCTTTTCATTTTCCGCCCCTCTTAAAATAACTCTTGCAAATTGGGATCAAAACATTTCATAACAAAAATGTCACTGATTCTTATTTTTATCACATTCCAATCCTGTTGTTCTTTACTTCCCTTAATCTGATAACAAATTGAATCACAACTGTTAGTGAATTAGCCAAAAGGATATTTTGTTTCATTAGGTCCATGATTTATTACAATATTTTCTACCCTAGTAATTTCCCCTATTTATAAAATATAGTATTCTGTGCTTCGATTGTTTTAAATTTAAAAAATAATTCTGTCGATTTCCGGTATTTATCCTCAAGCACAAATTTGACCACGAGAGTGAAGTTGTCAATACTATAGACTGGCCAAAATTTTCAAAATCCAACTGTTGTAAAGTCTTACTTAATCCAATAACCAGTAATAATCTTATCTCTATTTTTGTCAATACAATTAGAAATTACAATCTAAGTGTTTCTCAATATCGCGACTTTAAATAAATGCATTTAATGTAATATATCCTGGAGATATCCAGAGAAATTACATGAAGAATGGCTCCTATGATCTAGATCGTATCATGTAGCAGTAAGGATAGACTGTTGAAGACAAGATCAGGCAACATAATCATTGTTTTTCGGGACAGAAAGGTGTACCTGAGGAGGGGCGAAAACATTGAGGTAAAGACAGTCTTCGGAAATGTGAATTCGGTAAATATTAACAGGGTCAGTCTGACGGGTTCGAGGCTTTTGTGCACACATAGCCGAATACTGAGTTGCGTTCATTACACCTCTCCATTTCGCTGGCGGTTCTGGCATCTGAAAACACTGGATGGCTGATTCTTTTCTTGAATAGCACAGCATATTTTCTGTATCGATGACTGTTTATTTGCTCTGAACAAACGCGCCAATGAAAATTGTTTGGAAGAAATTGAAGCTAAAGTTTCAAGCTATACGCTATATGTCTTATTAGCCTCAGTAGCAGATCAATAAAATGAAGTTTGATGAACGGCTCTACAGAGACCGATACATATCTCTTTTAAGGACTAGAAAACCAGAAATGAAAGGAAACGAATAGGATTTACTAATCATTACTAAGCTTAGAAATTCTCTTCAAAGTCTAATCTTGGAAAGTCAAGCTGAAAAATACACATCACATGCTATAATTCTCGTCTAATTTCTTCTAGCTTATTTGGTGAATTTATTTGTAAAGAAATAACTGATATGGCATCATATTAAGCATTTTTTGCAGTAATTTAAAGTAGCTTCGCTCATATATATGAATATAAAGTAGTGATATGCAGTGATGTGCCAAGAAGTTACCTGAAAACGAAGGGAACCGACGGGAGGTGCAGCGTAAGGAATTCCCTTAAAAACTGCAAAATCGTTTGCACCGATCGTCTGCAAAGTATCTTATTTTCATATAAGCTTAAAATTTGAATGAAATAATTTCATTAGCTTTGTCTTGCTCATCAGGTCACTTAAACATCAGACACTTATTCCTCAGTGGATCTTCTAAGATCTTAGAGAAAACTATCCTACTCACCAGGTATTCTCCTCTTATCGAACCGGAATCGATGGTAAGCTCAATTGGATGTGTTCGCCGGATGGCACCATTGCAGACATTCAGGAGCTGATGAATGAGACCGAGGAACCATATTGCAGAGCATCCTATCTCAACTTGCATAGCGCATTCAGCAGCCGCTCTTCATGCCGTCACCAAACTTCCGTTCTCTATTTTTTCCTTCTCTAAAGCTCAGAAATCCACTTCCAGCTTTTTTTTTTTTATTTCGTAGTTTCGAAATTTTTCTAATTCTTAGGAAATTCTGGATTGTCAGAAAAGTATTTGGAATAGTTCTGGATTTAATTTGATCAATTTAATTAAAAAATGTTGACCAAGCAGGATTGCCCAATCGTTCCAACAATAAGGAGCGGTAATGAATTCTGGAAAACCAGTAAGCCATTAATTATTATCGAAGTGCCAGAACGTCGAAGATATACGAAAAGGAAAGAAAATTTAAACGGGGAATTTATTATTTAATGGTAGCAATAAAAGCATTATTAATTGCTACTGTAATGTTATCAGTAGCAGTAATAGCAGTGGGGATAGTACAGTAGTTGTAGTAGTGGTAAAATATTCAGTGATATAATATTTAATGTAAAATGGAAACAGTTTGGCGACACTTAATGGCAATAGAGATTTTTTTTCCAAAACAAGCATAACTATCCTAATTGGATAGTTACTTTAAAGATTCACCAATTATAGTACTATTAACAACATTCCGAAAAAAAAGGAAGATTTAGATGAACTGAATTAATTTAAGGGAAGCATAGACAGACAGCTGGGTGCTTTTCTGATGGCAGCTTTGACGCAGTAATAATAAGGACACTTAATTTACCTGAAAGAGATTTTAAAAATTAGAATTTACTTATAAAATCCGAAACACTGCCAGTACGCGCTAACTGAATGTGCTTGCTTTAACTGTATTTAATCTTATTACTGATCAGTAAGGGAAGCGATGAGAAATATAATGATATTATTGTGACCACAGAAACTTTAAGTAATTCGTTGAATAAGTGGGAAAAAGAAAGGAAAATTTGGAAACGATTGAACTGGATTAGTTTAGAAAAACTTCATAGGCGGTAGTGTATGATCACTTAGGCCGAGTTAAATTTTCAATATAATCGTAATCAAGGATCAAAATTCCTCCGCAGATCTAGCAAGAATTGTTTCCTTTTTTAAAAAATAAACTAAAAAAAAGTATACCAAATAACTTCAAAAGTAGAACCATTAATTTGTCACCAAATATATATATGGAAGCCAATTAATTCGAATACATTTTGAAAGATGCTGCTATCGATGGATTTGACAAAGTACATTTGTACTGAAAATTTTCAAGATAGTTCTATAGCCCAAAGTATCGCTTAATGTCAACCCGCTCCCTTTTAGTTTGTCAAATTCATCGATAACACTATCTTTCAAAACAATTTTAACGTCATATGATGGGAAGGGATGGAATCTCTTATTAAGCATGTGACGTGTATCAAATTATGAATTGCATACTGATAAAATAAAAGCAATGACAGATACCACAAAAATTTCCTTTAGCAAAAAAGTATCTGAAAAATTAGTTGATTCATAATGTGTTAAAGTTTGAAGTTTACGAATGAAAAAGGTAAAAATGATTCAGATAAAAAGGCAAATTCGCAAGAGATTCGGTAGGACAGATCTTCCAGAATTTTTTTTTTTTGCTAATAAGAAAAGAGAAGGAGAGAAAGAAGCACATTTAAATTGTTAACAAAATCACAGAAGTGCGAACGACGAAACTAACTAAAAGTTAGAATTTTTTTGTGGGACGTTGCGAAGCGCCATAAAGTGATGCGATTGCTTTTCGTCATTGCATTCCAAAAATTTACTCCCCAGTGGTTCACGGGTTAGGAATTTTCATATTTGCTTGGGCAGTGAATGCACAGCCACTCATACGTCTCCTTTTTTGAAAACAACTCAAGAAGTGAATGAATAAAATGAATTTTAAAATGTACAATTATTTTTGAAGATTTTTCAGGCAATTCATAACTGCTTGAAAATCTTTAAGGATCAGTGGGCTTCTTTTTTTTAAAAGAATTTCAGAAAATTTAAAAGACTTTTTTGAACTTTGACAAACATAATCGAAGCTTTAAAAATCTGAAGATATACAAGAAAGAATGAGAAAGAGATAGGCTGAGGTGATGAGAAGCATAAAAGCATTAACTTCATCGATTCCAACAAAGACTTCTTTAGTTTGTGCAATAGCAAATCAATATTGTGACAAATTTTTTTTGTCTGTTCACAGGAAATTTTAGAAAACATTTTGAATTAAAAAAGATAGAGACTAATTCGGAGAATTTGAATATTGTATTCCATGAGATGATAAAGTGAAGCATTAAGAGAAGGATACCAATATAAGATTAGTGAAGAAACTGAACTTAGCTTCATCTCAAAAAGAATGTGTCAGGTTGAGTTTTTTGACTGGTAGCATCCAGGATTGCGGGAAACTCGTTCAAGTGTGGAATTACAAAAAGAAAATATCTATGAAAACGAATGGCAGCATTGATAAATGCTTGAATTTTCATTTGGATGATTTTGCTTCTAGCACTACTTTTAGAATTTATAGTTAGTTATGCGCTGCAGGCCTAAAAAGTAAAGTAAAGTAATTGGGGTAACATGATGGACGAGGCACTAGCTAATTCATCTCGTCTCCCTAACTAACAAACTGACCGCTCGATTAACTAACTGCTGAAGGAATGATTGGGCTATATAGTTGCAAGCATCTACTGGATAGCTGAAAAGGCGTTAAGGAAGTTGGGATTGTTAATGCTCCCATTGATTCCGGTAAGGAGAATCAATGGTTTGGCTTAGTAAGTTTAAGATAAATGGATGCTTAGATTGCAAAATGTTTTGCGCTTTAACACTTTGTAAGGGTAGAAGGATTGATGCTCCAGGGAAACGACATCTTGAGACTCGGGAACCAACAAAAAAGCAGAAACACTGTGACCTTTCAGAATCTTTTTGTGCGGATTCAGTTACTGTGAGTTCGACCTTTTTCGAAAAAAAAATTCAAGTCAGTTTTTGCTTTTAAGCTTTAAAGCATTCCTTACATAGTGTGTCAGCGTGGCGGTACTTAACTGTCGATATTTAAAGAGTGCTCCTTCTGTAATGTTTCAAAAAATTTTGCTTCTGGAAAAAGTAAATATGGGGCCTAATTTCAAGCAATAGCTCGTAATCGTTCAACATGCTTACGCCACTCGTTATTCAAGAACTTAGTCTCGATATAGAGATGGTTTGATGTTGGAAAACACGTGATAAGAAAAGATTGCACCTTAATTTCAAGAACATAAAATAATTGATGTCTCTTCAGATACTTTCAAATTTGTGTTTACGAACATTCGAGCATTACACATCAGCATGTTCTCATTATCAAGCAATTTCATTATACATTTGTGGCTTTTGAAAGATATCATATTGAACAGAACTTGATTTAATTTGCCTTGACCCAAAATTCCATCTTTCAAAACAATAGATGTTATAGAGCTCTGTTCTCGTCAGTCTCGTAAATCGATACTAATGGTTCCAGAACTCGAGAAAGGTTTCGACGATCAAAATGATACTCATATAATGAGACGTACAGTGCTGACAAGCAATCGAAACTGTGCAAACACCTTATTGTAACTGTGTTGAAGTTAATATTTAACACTTGATTCACCGAAGTACGTTTCCTCTAAATGATAAGATAATAACAACAAAGATGCAGCCGTTTATCCCCTCTTCTTGATCAGAGCTGATGTGTACAGTCTCAAGCACAGAGTTCAATTCAAAACCTTTTTACCAATGTACGACATTCACTGAGTGTAGTTGACAGAACTAGAGACCACCTGTTTGCATTACAACAGCAACATCGATTTTTGTTCACCACAATGACTCAAGGTAGAAACTTTCAATATATGAATTGTAATTGTGTGCTAACTGATTCTAAACTTTTTTCATAAATGGAATCGATTCACTCTTCAGTCAGACAGAGTTAGTCACTCATCAAAACTAATGCATATGATCACGTCGAAATCAGTGATACGAAGAAACAATGTCGATGATCATCACGATGACAGTTGGTGACGTTAACATCGATTTTTAATAGGAAACAAAGTTGCTGCTAGCATACATACCTACCTGCATGGAATATGTTATATACCTGTAATGTACACCAGACATACACACACACATAAAAATACGTTGCTGTGATCGAGATTGTTCGGCTTGGAGAGAAGGAAAAAGAGGAATGTTTGTCATCGTTCTGTTTACAAGAGTCTTCCCTCCTCATTCTTGTGTGACGGGATTTATTATTTTCGAAAAATTTCAGCATATTTTCAAACTTGCGAAATCGAGTTAATTGTATAATAAATAAACAGCATGTGCTGACTTGTTTCTTTCTGCTCATTATCTTGAACAGGTGTTCTCTCTATTATCTTGAATTTGACCCATTTAAAGTTGTAGAATTCCTCTTTTATTACCGGTTTCAAATGATGCTGTTCGAATTTAATACATTTAAAGGCCCAAAATTCATGATTTAAAGTTGAATGCTTGTCATTAATGGAAATTTGAACTAGTGAGGATTACACATAGCTAAATTTTATCTTCGTTAATGAGTGAAATCTGAAGAAAGTCAGTCCTATAAGTTCGATTTGCAAGAGGAAGTGAAGTGATATACAATAAAAATAATCAAAACCTTATTTTTTTATAATAAGCCATCATTATATTCCTGTTAGCTGCAGGTGCAAAAATATCTAGCGACTTCTGCGTTGCTAACAGCACCATCATGGAAATCTCTTGAATACCTCACAACTTCAATTTTTTTTTTTTTTGATTTCTTCAGTGTTGTACTAATGTACTCCTTATGCATTTTATTAGTCGTTGAAGAAAATTCATCACTATGCTATTTAATCCGATTGGGCTAATAAATGTCATAAATTTTTTCCTATGCAATGTTTCTCAATTTAATTTTTTGAGATTATTTAAAAAGTAAATTTTTTTTAATGTTGGAATCAAATATACAAATATATTCCTGATTCTGACTTATGTTAAAGTGGGTGTAGTTTGGAGTAAGGCTAATTAGAGTTATTTGCTCTTGGATTCATTAGATCACTCAACCGTGAGGCACAAAGGCATATTCATTTCAAATACTACCAGTTCTGCTTTCTTGCATTGTGCCATTTTTCTGTATGTCCTCTTACGCTATCAGTGAAATTGTGAAACTTTTAATGCTTGAATCATGTGCTACTAAAGTTTTATACTTCGAGCTCCATAGATCAGACAATCATACCAATCATGCCATTTCATGCAAGCTTCTCTGAAAATTAGTTGACGAAACTTTATTTTTCACATTTATAATTTTCTTTTCTTATTAGCTCTAACTTCTTTGTTATCCAGAAATATTCTTAACTGATTTAATTATCCCTTTTAGTTCAATGAATATCATCATTATCATTCTCATTATCAGTCACTATCAAAAGTGTATAAGCAATTATTGCTTAAAAGATTTCACCGTTTTATGTCTTTAAATATCATTTGCTCTAGAGACGTATAAATTACTAATGAAATTGCATTTTTAGCACCATGTGCTACTTCTGTTAATGCAATGAAGTATTTTCATATGGGTGGCGTTCCACTACTTCTATTGTCGCTATCAATGGCTTGTGCAGGAGAGCTGCAGGATCGGTTTCTGGAAGGATGCAACTCTCATTGCACAGCCAAGTTCGACGAGGTTATCATTTTCTTTCAATGTTCATTTCCACTTGTGCCAAAAAATCCTTGACTGTAATTAACAAAGTAAGTCAAGACTGAACGTGATTTGTTGCTCGGGATAAATCACAATCACCACACTTTTTCTACTTTCGAAAGATGAAAGTGGAAACTGACAATGTATTTTTGAAGTATTCAAATGGCTATAGGATGAGGAAGCAGAATCTGTAAGGTGCCAATGGTTACAACGAATTCTTTCTTTGTTGTTATAGAATCTATCATGTTGGAATAAAACTGCTCAATTTTTTGGCAAATCACTTATGGGTGTTATGTTACGATATGTTACCACACAGGTTTTTTTGCTTAATTGACTCGATGAACAAAATAAATGGATAGAGACTGCTTAGTGGATCTACTTATTGGCATAGAACAGGAATGCAAGGGAGTTTAGCTTTTTCGTAAATTTGGAATCAGTGAATGCAATTCAGTTAACGCATTTTACTGTCCTCTCTTCTTCGAATTTTTATGCTCTCACAAAGGGGTTTCAGAGATGTACACATTAAATCAATGAAATGAAATTTGTAATGCAAATTAGTCAATTATTTTTCATTTACTTTTGGTTTTTTTAAATGAACTTTGCAACTCTAAAAGCTTTTATTTCCGGTGAATGTTTTAATAGCGACCAGGCAATATTATGGAAGGTTACCATCATCTGATGAGATAGCAAAAGTAAGCTTCAAAGTTTAGATGTTCCAAAAAAAAGAACAGATGGTCTTTAAAAATTAGCTTTTATCATTCCACTTCACCTTTCTTCTTTTGCATCTAGTAATTACCATTCATTTAATTATTCTTTTAATTTTCAGAAAAGTATCGATCGGATGGTAAAAAAAATGGGAGGTTATAATGTTGATAATAATGCTCACCTTTTAACAAAAAAAATTATCAATAAAACCATAACGACCTTTGTTTCTGCTTCTTTCGTAAGTCTAATACTAACTTATTTAAAAAAAAAAAAAAAAACAACTGTGGATTTGTTCCCTGGTGCCATTTTCTGCCATTATTATACATTTTGATAATTAAGAAAGAAAAAAAAATATCAAGCTTTCAAGCAATTTTAGAATTAAAAATGACAACGATCACAAAGTGGTCAATTAATTTCATGTCCTTAACTACTAACACAAAAGAGTAAAGTTCGAGTGAGAAGGTGGTAGTGATGCGGTAGTCATGACATAAACTTATCTTTAAGGTAAAATTTATTATCTAAGTTGAATGTGATAGCGTGAATCAATTAGCATTTTAGAAAGCGATCAGGACTAGCAAACAGCCATCACTGCTGCCATGTCCAGAAGGCTGTGAAAGGTCATCAACATTCTGGTTATCATGGAGTTGCACATCACTGCTGCTTTCCGGTGTCTTAACCGCTATCATTCTAAAGAAAACATTTGAGAAGGACCGTATAGATCAGGATTATTCTGTAGGTGAAGAAACTACAGAAACTAATAAATGCAAAAAAGGCTAAATTTCAACTGTTTTGTTTTATTCATGTTTTCCATTCAACTGTTTTCATTTTGAAATGAATAGAAAAACTGTCAAATATTGCTTGAAAACATTACGAAAGCTTTTTGAAATTTGAAGAAATTCTGAATTTGCAGTTATCGATTGACTTTCAAAAGTTTTCAAACAAGTTTGTCGGCTATAGACGGTGTATCTATTCCTGTAAAATTGAAAAACTCAAAATCTTAGACGAACAAAGGTATTATAATATCATAGCAAGGAGTTACGGCCTCACTATGCATGTAATAAAGGTTACATTAGGCTTATTTATTTTGTTCCATTTCTCACTTTACATTCATAATTTCTCTGAATTTTTAATTAAGTCACAGTTTTATTTCCTAACTGTGCTTTTGATTAATTTTGATTTTTTCTTTATACTTCTTGGTCTTCTGTATCATCGGCATTCTTTAACGAATCTGAATTTTCTTTTAAATGTTAAATGTACAACAAGGATTTTTTATTCCGGTATGCTGATAGACAACTGACTGAAATTTTCTTAACTTCTGACAATTTCACGTTTACCAAAAATAAATGTGTTAATACTTTAATGTTTCATTTGACAGGATGAGAAAATCAGCAGATCAATTAATAGCTTATCATATTTACCGGAATTGATGATTCATTCCACTCCATATTTCAAAAAAGCTATTTAAAAATTTCACCAAGCAAAACTTTTTTGACCATCCTAAAATGAAAAGCTCGTTGTCTACCCATAACAACAAATAGTTGCGTATGCTTTCAATCTTGGTAATGAGCTCAAAATTCTAGTTTGGCGAATGAAAGGGTTTTAAAATTCATGACATACTTGATAAGGAACGCAAAAGTTTCCAACAATCTTGTGGCCACGATCGAACACATCTCTATTATGTATAGGGAGAAAAAAATTTATGGCTTCATTAATTTTCTTCCACTATTTACCTTACTTATTACCTGACTTTCTTAAATTTTAAATTAAATCTTAGCTCTAAAACCATAAGCTTGTATAAACAGTGTGAGTGATGACTTTCACTGCTGTTTCATCTTACATTTGGGAGTTTTCCAACGCCATGATCTAAATTATTTAATTGTTTTTTCAATTGTTTTTATCCTGAAGACACAGCATTGAACAACAGCCAATATCCAGAAATATAGTTTCGTTTTACTCATGAGACGTAAAATTAAGCTTAGCATGATCTTACAAATATTCCAGAACTATTTTTAACCCAAAAAAAAATTTCATTAAGAGATGTTTACTATACATTTTACTAACATCATTGTTTTACATTAATTACACATACTCTTCCAAATCTATTTCAGTTGAATTTCTGATAAGAAATAATTTCGACAGTTAAACGAACTGATAAAATGGCTGTTGGCAAACAGACCTGCATGCAATATATTTAGAAAATGATTCTATTTACGAACTTTTGCCAGCTACAGAAATGGTTTATTTCCTTCGGCAAGCAGCATTTACAGGTAATTTGAATTCAAATTTTTCTAATATGCATTATTTTGACTTCAGAAATATGATAAAAGCATTGACTTCAGAAGTATGATAAAAGCAAAATTATTTGCTAGTAAAGCCAGTTTCTTAAGTCTATGCAGTTTCAAATCGATGCAAAGTTGAAAAAAAGACGCAACTTAAAGCCACTGATTAAATCATATTACTCCAAGTTCAAATTTTGGTTTTAAATAAAATTAATTTAATTCTAAAAACGCTGAAACTAATAGCTAAGTTTTAGAGATTTGTTGCAATCAAAGATTAAAACGTGATATCGGCTTTTCGAGTAGTTCTAACTGCCAAACATTACACATTCCAATGTTTGAGAATGACAAGTGAGAGTGAAGCGTTCATTTGAGATATCATGGACGCCAGATCAAGCTTCAAATGAAATCCATTTCAATTCAGTTTTAAATCTGTTCCTTAAAGTTTGATGTTAGCTTTATGTCTTGTGGCGATTTGCATTAGCGATATGGATACGTACGGCCGCGAGTTTGTATTCGTATATCCACCAAATAACAGTGGATCCAGAGGAATGAGTGCTACATTGAATATTATTAATCCGGACACGAGAAAGCACGCTATTATCACTGTCGAATATCCTGAATTTCATGGTACTAATGATACAATTACCGCGATACGACGCACTGCAACTTTGCATGTTAAAGTACTAAGCACTATTCTGGTAACTTTTTATTATAATCATTTTTGCAGCAGATTATCAGAGCTCATCGTTTTTCAGGCTTGTGCAACTATATACCACTTTCGTATGAACCTTAGAAACTTACTAATTTGTATATTGGGTCTGGTTAATTAAATCCGCTCAAAGAATCTAACTTTCCCAGCTAAAAAATAGTAATATCTTCTTGACCTGTCAATTAGAGCCAATCTGTTCGTCTCTATCTTCCTACCTTCCCTCCTCAAGTGCCTTAACTTGACTGAAGCGTCAATGTAATGCCCAAGGCGGTTTTCTAAGGAAAAACTCGAACTTCATCACTGAAGTAAGCTCTTCAGATAAAAATCAGTAAAAGTGAAGCAGTTAGTTGAAAAAAATTTGCTAATGATAGACAGGTCAAATGAGAAAGAACAAGATTATAAATGAGCTTGATACGGTTCAGTTCCCAAACTAACAAAAAACTTGCCACCTAAATGAAATTAGAAATTAGGGCAAAGAGGAAACTAAATTATAATTAACTGTATTCTAGAAGTGTGTCACAGGACCTGTATGATCTCTCGTCAGTTAAGTTTTTAGTTTTTTGTTAGTTTGGGAACTGAACTGTATCAAGCTCATTTATTCAGAAGGATTTGCTTTTTTTCTCTAGCACAAAATCGATTGCACAAAAAATCATTTCTATAACACATGTACAAGGTATTCTTCGATTTAAATTCATTTTTTCAGTTTAAATTCAATAAATCAGTAATTTTCGACAATATCAGTAATGGTCTACATTCATATATAGATGCTCGAATCGTTGTTCATTCCTCAATACTGGTCTCTCTTTTGGCTCATAACGAAGATGCCACTGGTGCACGTGACAGCTTTCTTGGTTTTCATTTTTTTCTTTATTCGTTCATTAAACCATTACCATGAACAAAGGATGTATTGCAAAATCAAATTAAAATTTTCTGAAACATATTGCCTACAATCTGTAATGATTTTAACCAATCTAAATGGAACATTTCACAATTAAAAAACAACAAATTTTCAATCATCTTGATTCCGGAATTATTTCAGTTTTACCGGTATCAATGGCCGGAAACCACTATGCTTTCGCGTTGCCAGCATCCTCGCTATCCGGTTCAACATTTATTTATTTGATGCCAGTAATAGCTACCTCTGTTCAGCGTATCACTGTCAGTTTGATCAGTGAGGCATCTTCTTGCACCTGCTTGCATACTATCCAAGTTTGTTTTCCTCCTTAATTTTTTTTGCTGATCAACTATTTATGCTGACTTGTTTTAAAGCACTTCCAATATAATCAAAACAGTAACCTTAGTTCTGATTTCAAAAAAGAAGATAGAGCGAAACGGAAGAAGAACAGTTTGCTTGGATAATTATATTATAGAGAGGTAAAATGCTGGCATTTCGCTCATCAGGTGAAAACATCACATTACGGGCTCAGAGCAACGACACTTTTGTCATTGTCGCTGCTGTGCGTAAACTTCCAACAGTGAAAGGATCGAACATGTCCGATTTCGGATGCTTTATGCCAAGTGCAGTGCCATTGACAGGTATGTTTGTCAACTGCTGCCCATATAAAACGAATGTTTTCAATTCCTTTCAACTGAGCATCTTTTCCGAAGAAAATAGTAAAGAAACACTTCTCGCCGACTAGGCACAAATTAAACAGTCCACAGTAATTTTTGTGCCAACTCTATAGCCAACACTTTCGAGCATTATGACTTGTATTGTAGACTGCAGCACGTTACTTGTGCAGGATGAACATGTGGCACCACTGCTTACTGGAAAATATTATTTGCTTACAATGCCATCTGCTGAATGCGAATCAGCAGAAATTTTGATTCAAGGTGTGAATAAAATTACTAACAAGAAACGTTTGATATCCAGTTTGGCTGATATATCTAATTTAATCGCTTTTGACGAATACGGAAACTTGGCAGCAATGAGTACTACGTATGAGTATATTACATATTCTTGTCTGGACATCCTACTTTTTATGTATTTTAGTAGAACTTAATAATGCAGAAATGGTATAACTCTTCTAGGCCGAAATATGATTACTTTTATTTTTTTTAAATGTAATTATTTTCATTTTGTTCTAAATCTTTTAAAATATTTTTTTTTATAATTTCTGGCCTATGGCTTTCGAAATCTTGCAACTGAATTGGACTGAAACGATATTGCCATATTGGAACAACCGATTACAGATTTCAAAATCGAAGGATAAACATTTTTTTCAGAATCATATTAAATGTTATTCGTTATGGTGGCTACAATGTGGGCAAGTTAAACTATGAAGAAGGGGCATATTTGCATGAAGTACCAGCCATTTCACAGTTCATTTCCGGTATGATTCCAGTCATTGTGCCCAGCGACAGTAATCAAATTATTGTAAGTCTGTTTTAATTAAGAAATAAATATTTTTCTTATCTTATTATTACTCCAACATTGCGCAGAAATCTCTTAGAAGAAGCGCAGGTCGGACTGTCTGATCTTTCCATTCTTTCTGATTCTGGTCCTTCAATATGTTAAGCATATATTTTTCAGGTTATAGCAGATTATAAAGCAATGTCAAGTGCCTATTTTGACGGTGAAATTAGCTTATCATTTGCTCCTTTGCCATTTCTCAACGGTTCATTTTATTACGCTTCCGGTACCGTATCGCCTGGTTTTCACTTCTTCTATGCCGACGGTCTATACATCGTTTTTGTCACCGGTCGAATAAATAACAGTGCTTATGGATTTGTTCCTGCTTTTAATAGTAAAACTTCGTGGATAAATTTGATTGTCGCCTTGTTTTAATTGCCATGATTTTCAAACACTAAATTTAGGTTTAAAAGAAAAAAAAACTTTTTCGCTGTCTTATTAGTTTAATTATTTATAAATTCAATTATGCCGCTTTAATTTTGCATTTTCTTCAATGATTACAATGTTAAAAATATTACTTGCAGATCGAAAAGTTTTGAAGCTCCATTCTGCTGCAAGTGAGTTACTTGTATTTTTCTTATTTTGATTTGGTTATCATTGCAAACTTGCATATCATTTTCGCTTTTTTCAGCCTCTTCTCCGATAATATTACATGGCAGAATCACTAAGAAGCAAGCAGAGACAACAAAAATGGTTGCTATAAATGATAATACCTTCGGATCAAAATACATACCGCAAAGTCGTTGTATTAAGGATAAATTTAAATCTCTACCTACCAAAATATCTCAAGCTTCTTCAGGCATTTCTACAGCAGCTGAATTATCATTCTCTTTTTTACTCATTATTCTAACCTGTTATTGGCTGGTGTCCTTTATATTTCAAAGAGTGAACTCAATTATATATGTAAAATTATGATGCATATTTAAAATTTTGATGTTTACGTGATCATATAAATGTTGCAAAATGTGAAAACGATTTTTTAATCATTTTTGGACAGACAAAGTATTCACATGTAAATAAAATATGTGCATAGATCTGAAAAATACTAAAGAAATCTATTGAAGCATAAAAGTGCCAAGATGCAATTTTGACTTGTCAATTATTAACTGAGTTATTAAAGCTTCGATTGGCCTTTCTTGCGCAAGGAGTCGCAAAAGAAGTTCGAAATTACCATAAAACTTCTTATGTACAGTATACTCAAATTTTAAGAATCAATTTGATCTTTTTTTCGTAACAACTGTGAACGCCACAGTACTCATAAATGTTTATATCACTAGTAAAAATAGTTGACATGTTTGTAAAGCATTGTTTCATTTTGATTTCAAAAACATTTAATCACATGCAGACAAATGTCTCGATCTAAATTATTATGTAAACTAATGAATCCCAAAATAGACGAAATAACTCTACATTGCATGTAATTAATTTCTTGGCAAGAAGCACAAAATTAAGCTGCTGGACACAATTGCATGAGTATTTTGTTTCTTATTTCATTAAACACTCAGCGTTTTCAATTTCTTTTGAAATCATACATATTCGCAGGTGATTCAAAACTTCCCTTATCAAACCAATTCACTTTAATATAACTCTTGGTAGACGTTAATTCGCAAAGCTTAGACAACAGTACGATTACTGATTCTCAAAATACAACGTGCTGTTCAGACGGAGTGTTTTAGAAGTTATATATATTTTATTATTCTAATTTTCGTTCACTCCAGTTTTGTATCACTTCTCCTCGGAAAGAGTTGTCTCTTCTTCAGGGGTCAAAGTTGAAATTGCAAACATTGGACGAATTTAGGAAAGATTTCATTTTTCCTTTTAAAATCTATGTTTTCGCAGGTCATTCAAAAAAAAACATCAACCTATTAAAGGACAGGAAGTTAGATGGAAGTTTGTCTAGCTGATTACTTAAACTCTGTAGACTTCTTTTAACAGAAATCTGAAAACAATGCACTGTCCAAGTCAATTTGGTCTATAAAAGAATGCTGTTACTATAGTAAAATTAAATACCGTTTGGAAACTGCTAATACAAATAAAATATCAAATATAAATTGCAGTAATTATATTTTCTTTTAAACTGCTAAGTGTTTGCAATTGATACAGTGGTGAAAGAACTTAAAAAATGGTTCGTAGCTACTTTTGTTTCAGTAAGACTATTTTAAAAAACCAAAAAATCTGAGGAACTTACAAATATCGCGACATATTGCAGGACAGACATAGCGTTTATTCATTCAATAAGTATATACTTTCCATCTAATTATGGTTGAACTATTTACAATAGATTCAATTGTTTTTAAATTTTAAAAGCAAAAAAAGTGTCTCGAATGAATATCAAATTACTGAACGAATAATCATAAAAGAACAAATTGATTTTTAGTAATAGTGCTTCTGTTTTATTTGCTGACCATAGTTAATCAAATGAAAAATAGTAATTGCTGGGTAAATCCATGTAGTTTTTAAATAGGTTCAAAAGAGATACAACCATACAGCACTGAATGCTTAACCAAAATTTTATAATTGAGCGACTATTAAGTAGTTTTGTCCAATATCTAAAACAAACGGTTCTAATCTCTGAAACCTGAAAGTTTTTCGAAACTTACAAAACGAGTTTTGTGAGAACTTCTGTGAGAATTAAGGAAGACTCTTTAAAAAAATTTTGTTTCAGCTCAGTTCATTCAAATAGCTTACAGTTTAAGTTTTAACCAAATTGCATTAATTCATTATATTAATAGCTATGTAAATGGTACTGTTGGCTCGCTCATACTATCACGCAAATGCAAATATGCCCTACCTTTCTTTTTTTTCTTTTTTGAATTTTTTAGATCCTTATCTTACCTGTGTATGCGAATACATAAATAGAATTAAAAACGACAAGCAGATATTTCTGACTTCCCACAAAGATTAGCTTCAGGATTGCTAGTACTGCAAATGAAATTGCGGCAATATTAGAGTGAGTGATACCAGGACAGGAAGGCCAGCAGTTCAGAACTCATCAAATTCTGGAGAACAATGATAACTTGTTATGAAGGATAAATGTAAGACAATGCTGACGGAATCATAAATTAAAATTGTGAGCACACGATCTCATCGCCAAAATTGTATAAATCGAATTCTTTTTTGCCAAACTTCTGAAAAACACATTTTTTTATTATTGTGTTCTTTTTAAGACCAAAATTCAAGATTTGATGTCTGTCATTAATTGGTAATTAAGAATTCACGTGGACATGTTCTGTGTAAATGTATTCAAGTACCAAATCTTACATTTTTGCTTTGAATTTTGGCATTGGATCATTAAGAATTTAATAGCATTCATTTTATTCCAATCAAAATGAGAAATTATATGGAAACAGCGTAAATCGAAAGTTGCTCAAATATACAAAAATATTTGAGCAATAAATAATGGATGGATGGTTAAATGGATAAATTACATTGGTTGCGCAATTCCAAAAATGGATCACCGCTGATCCCGAGGCGATAACAATCAACTAAGTGGGATCAAGAAAAAAATGAAGAATAAATTGCCAATTCTTACTTTATATATTTCAACAAAGAATGTAATTACAAGTATTAATAGAGATGGTGAAAGCTAACTTGGAAAAGTCTATTCCTTTTTCTTGTATAACTTGGCCTTATTAAACGGTAACTTTTGTAAACAAAATAATCCTTTCATAGAAACTAAGAGGATCATTTCTAACAAATTGTTTTTATCTGAAATGTCAAGCACTGCTCGGCTTTGACCTCCAAAATTTTTATAAGCTGATTTCATTAATGAATTAAAGTTGAACAAAATACATTTATCAATGCGATCAAGCGAATACCGTTATCATTACTACTGATCTTTTCATCTCCTTTTTCCCATCTCTTTCTTTCTATAATACTTGCGCAATCTATGGATCGTCTTAACAGATGAGGGAACAAAATATAATAAAATTTTGTTCCGGCCCCTCTTCTAACTGATCTCTATCTCACTGAAAAGTTAGATTTCTTGAGCCTTAGAACTCAAAAACTTTACATCATTTGAAAAATAATTATAATTTTAAATTGTATATTTTGGTTCTTAGGAAGAGAATAGATACAGTTATTCAATGCGATTCCAAGAGATTCAAAAAGGGAATATCTTGAATTCCAAGTTTTCCCAATTCCTTTTCTGAAATCGGAAACTATAGTGAGATAAATAAAAAGGAAATACGGGTGATTACTCATCTTATAATGAGTGCGTAGTTAAATAATTTGTCCGACGAAGGTCGAGAGAGGAAAAGAGAAAGGTTTGTTGATAAGATGTAAACTGAATGAACTTTCTTCGACAACTGCAAATCAAGTGATGACCTTGTCCAAAATACATTTTTCTCTGTCGTCAACCTTTGAGTCTTCAGATTCACATTTTGTTTACTTACAATATACTTTCCAGTACTTTTTCGCCACATCTTAGTTACAAATAATCTAACGTGGCTCTAACATGATCAGTACTTTCTATCCTAAGCTATGATTGATCTATAAAGTGGCTTTCATTTTAATCCGATCTTTTTAATTTTCATTCTATCAAATTTCGAAAGCAGTGGTTGATGAAATTTTTTAAAGAAGACTATTTGAAATTAAAATCTGCAAGTTGGAAATTTAGCTAAATTTCTGTTCTTTTATTTCCAAATAATTCGTCAGGAAACTTTTACAATTTTTATAGAAAAATTTGCGTTTTGGAGCTTCAATTCCCCAGAAATAATTTAAAACAGTTGATTGAGAAGCGTAATGAAAAACTTGATTTTGAAAAAAGACCAGAGAATGCACACATTTCCTTTTTCGAAGAATGAAAGACGATTAATTGGTCATCCGGACAATAACCATCATTTCCACTGCTCGGTTGCCGAAATGGGTAAATTTCGAATTGGTCCTAATTAATTTTGGAAAGCATATTCTAAATATTTATGAGAAAGTGCAGAATACTGAATTATTATAAGACTACAGTACAAAGTCTGGATGATATATAAAAAGTTGTGTGAACAAATACCACTAAAGCATGAAATCACTGCTTTTTAGGCAACAGACTAGTTTTCCATGTCATCTGTATGAAGTATCCTTTAATAACATTGCTCATATCTGCAAAATGCATGCAAGATGCAAGATGTGCAAACCAGTTGATGTTTTTCTCCTCAAATCATCATTAATGGGTTTAAAATTCCAAATTGCGAAAGTGAATTCGAAAATTTAAAAAAAATAAATTAATTTCATTGTACAAAAAAAATGAAAGGATTGCGATGAGGACAGACTAAGTGATAAAAGGTCAGCACCGATTATGGAGACTCAATAAATCTCACATTTGTGTCAAAAGCAATTCTTATCAGTAAGAGAGCTGTAAGAAATGTTAACGACCGTAAGTTACAGCGTACTTCAAATTGTACCTTAAAATCAATAATGATGAACAATGACTTGGTAGTAATCAAGGGTACTATAAACTTCAATATAAATGAATATTGATGAGATTTGAAATACATAAGGTTTAATGAATTTTCATAACTATTATCAATTTCGTATAAAAGTACTTGGACGGTAGAATAAGATTAATTCAGGATTCAAGGATGGTAAGAGAATTAAAAAAAATACTTTTCGATAGTAATACAATATTCAAATTTTCGTTACACCACTTCTTGATAAAATAATTTGGTGTCACTTTTAATCTGTTCACAAAAATGCTTAATGTATCGTCTTTGTTAAAGTGAAAGCTTACACATTATCCGGGAACACGGAAGAATCACTTAAAGTGGTTATAGAGTTCCTGTCGTGGAATCTCTACCAAAGATAATTTGGCGCAGACGTCAATTTGGCGATCGCGCAATGACTGAACTGAAGGCTAGAAAAAGGAAAGTTGGGCGATAGTCGTGAAGGTTGGTGAAACCTTGGCCTCGATATGCACAGATATAGGTAGCTTTGCCTACCTCTGTCTTTTCGAGGTCGAAAGTTTGTCCCCGATCCCAACTTCGACCCCAACCCGGCCTGTCTTTTCATCTCTTTATTAAACGGATGACCCCACCTACCAAGGTCAATAAATTTATGACTCAATCAAGGTTACCGTTGCTCAAAAAGGCCTTCACCCACATCTTTGTATTCATTTTTTCGCTTTTGAAAGGCCTTCACCCATATCTTTAGATTATATTTTCCACTCTTAAAGAGACTTTACTGTAATTTAGATCCTTTTAGTCATTGAAGATTGGAATACTTTGTTCTGTTTAATTTTATGCATTTTATTTCCAGTTATTCAAGATCCCTTAATTTATTTGGAGCAGATTTAAGTGTTACTACTATATATTTTAGTGCAAAAACATTTTCTCATTCACTAACAAATTTCTGCTCACTATTGTTGAAGGCCATAAGTCTGTTCCGTCGGGAACGCTTGGATGAGATTGTCATTCACATTTCACCGTCATTGTTGTCGCCATCAGCGTTATCAAGCACCATCCTCTTTCTTCAGGTAAGTATCGACAAAGGCCTTGACCCCGCGATATTTGGGACACGATGACAGTGACAGTTCACCACCACAAGCGAGAGCAACCATTACTCTTTTCGTCTTTTCCTACCCTTGGCAACTCTGCGACAAGTTTATTACTATCATTACTACTTCCTCTTTTCTTTCCTTTTCCTTTCCTGCACCACCCACCCATCCATCCATCTACCCAACCAACTACCTATCCATCGATAAAAGCCGATGGTTGAAGCTTTGAATGTTGGAAGTTTGGTTGCGACAAGTCGTGCTTACAGAGGCACCGACAAGCATTTCTATGCATTAGGCTTCCTTCCAATTTAGTCTCAACAGATTCTTAACCTAGCGTGACGTCCGTGCTACTGTGTCGCTGGTGGCGTTTATTGCAACTGTCAGAGTGACTTAAGCAGCGTTGTCGCAGAACTGTTCACACCTGTATCGTATGTACCTGTATCGTATGTAGTAGCATTACGGTGTGTCTGAGGTGCATCACAGCCCCACCCTCTCGTTCTCCTCCCACCTACAATTGTTTGTTAACTACAGGTGGCTGGATAAGTATACAGCGAACTAGCTCGGTTTACTAAGGTGCATCCGTTAGGTCGAGCGGCCTTATTTGTACGCTTCGCTCGAGCTAACGATACGTCGGCTCCGTCAGGTACCACCCACTTCTGCAGGATGATCAATGGTTGCTTGTGATGCGATCTGTTGCTGCCTGCTGCTGCTACTGCTGCCGCTTCTGCTGCTGCTGACTAGACACTCTCCTGGATACCTCAAACTTCTCCGCTTCCCCCAGTTCCTCTGTGACAATCTCTGAAATGTGTCGTCGTACCGGTCCGCACTGCAGCTGCTTTCACTGTTCTATGTGGTTCCTTGCAGCAGTAGCAGTTCACCTGTCGTAAGGTACAGACCGCTGTCTGTCACATCCTTCAGTCTGTGTGTGTGTGTGCGTGTGTGTATTGTCTGCTGGTAGCAAGGTCAACGCAGCAACAGAAGAGTGACAACGAAGGCCGGAGCGCAGAGCAAATCACCGGCAACGATCGCCATCATGGTTGGCATTGAAACGGCCTTGAAGCTGGACGATCTGAATTGCAAGCCGCAAATCGAGTACGAAAACTGTCCGGTTTGTGGGGATCGAGTCTCCGGGTACCATTACGGATTGCTCACCTGCGAATCGTGCAAGGTTCGCGTAACGCTTTCCAATTTCTTCAAATCGATTTATGGTATCCTACTCACTTCATAATTTGTGATAATAGTTATGGCTTTTGTGGGTCAACGTTAGCTGTTGCTTGGTAAAATGTCTGTAATAGCAAGCTAGCTGCTCCGACTAAAATTATAATCACTTCTACCATGATCTTAGAAGTCCAGTACCTGCTATTTCTTAAAAAAAACCTAATGACAGCATCCTGTAATAGCATTTACAGTTTCTTGTGAATTAAAATTTTTTTTCAATCAAGAATATGTTAAAATATTGAAACAGATCCACTGAAACTTCATCATGTTGCATCATCATATCTTTTAAATATACTTCGTCTTTTTAATCCTTACATAAGTACCGTAATCTTATTCAAAACCGTCACCACAGCAGCATGCGTAGAAGCAATAATGCTTGTTTTCAACCAATCAATCAGCAAGCTCTGTTTCTATGCTTGTTGAAAATGCTTATGCTTGTAATGCTGCAATGGTTTCCAACGAAATTTCATTTTTTGAATAATATCTAAAAGGTTTAGAACTTGTTACAGCTTCTGGAACTCCAGCTCTTTTCACAAAATCCTTAGGTAAGAATATAACCTAATTTTTAATAGCATCTTCATTTTATTTTAGATCTCATTTCCACTTATATCATTTCAATGGTAGCATAATCCCATATAAGACTCTTTCAACAATTTTCTGCTTTTTCCCACCTTCTGCTATATAGGAGATCTCTAAATCTTCATTTCATATCCTGTAAATTGAATACAAATTATGCTGTAGCCTTTTGTTCTAGTTTTCTCTTAGCCTCTGATACTGTTTAAGGTTTAAAACAGTGTTAAAAACAATAAATCCTCGAATTTTAAATAACCTCAACTTAGTCATCTTTTTAAAAATAATTTTAAATTGCAACTTGCTTTCAATTTTACGAATAATTTATTTTATTCTTTTGCTGCGTGCATTTCACAGGAAACAGAGTTGATAAACCCTGAAACTTCAGATTTTTATGTATTATATTTTTTTTTCAAACTAAAATATTGCATTTGCAGGGCTTCTTTAAACGGACAGTTCAGAATAAAAAGGTTTGTTTCTGCTTTTCCTTTTCGAGAAAATTAATACGTAAGTAAAAAGCAGTTGTAACCAGTGAATTCCTTTCAGTGTCATTCATTTTTGATAGACATGCAGTGAGAGGTTTTTCATACCCACTGTATATTATTTTAAAATATATAAGAGAATCAATGCCACGAAGGAAAAAAATCTTAAAATTACGGAAATCATCAAAATAGATTTTAAATGAAAGATGTTTACTGTGTGGGAAATTGTTAAATATAATGATAATTAAATATACAAGATTCAAATTTTGTATATTCATTTTTTAATTTTGAATTGCCAAACTCTGATTTCAGTCGTATCAGTGCTCTGCGGATCAGAATTGTGCAGTGGATAAATCCTGTCGAAAGCGATGTCCACATTGTCGATTTCAAAAATGCATACAACGTGGGATGAAGGTTGAAGGTTAGTAATCGTTTAGATAAAAACTTTCAAAAACGCAATTCATTTCTTTTCTTGATTTAAACTCTTTGTTACATGACTCACAGGTAGCAAATAATATTTCTGGAATGTATTCAATGAATACCAAATTTCTTCATTGCAATTTTTCGATTTTAAAAGGAATTTGAAACAGGGAAATGGAAATTTGAAATTTCCGTTTTACTTTAACTAACACAGTACGATTTTCAAGCCTTTTTTCCAAGACTTTTTTTTGCATATTTTCAAGTTTACATTTAAAAAAATTCCTCGAATAATGATTACTTGATAAGATCAGTTGGTAGAAATGTTCCCAGGAAATGGACAACTTCATTTTTTCAAGAAGAGTGGTAGAATACTGAGAATCGAGTTCAAAGTCTCCATAGAACATTTCCTGCTCATGCAATATGAATCTCTGTTTGCTTATCGGCATAGTGATTAATACCGTAACGCTTATATCTTATGGATATGTGTGTATGACAACTTTTTGTTTACACACTTCAGAGTTCAACACTTTCCAATTACATTACCGTAGTATGATGGGAAATGCTCTTGTGTACATTATCTTTGCACGAATTAGAGAAATTTAAACATTTCATCACATAGTTCCAAGTCACTGAAATCAGCAACTGAACTAAATTAATTGAAGTAAGACCGAAACCTTTTTACTTATCAGTTGCACCAATCAGATGGCAACATTTAAGTAATATGCAATAAGCGATTAAAAATGTAAACTTTATAAAAAATTGAAAGAATAAGAATATATATAATTCTTGTTAAAAGGGATATACTGAACAAGTCAAATCATTTACAACAATTGTTACTCTCAAGCAGTGAATCATTTTTGACTTATCCAAAACTTAAGCAAAAAACTTTCACTTAGCCTTTGCTATTCATTTGAACTTTCATTACATTTCTTGTTTACCTGCATTTATTAGCTATTTCTATTAATACATCCTGTCTAACCAATACTTCCAATGAGAAGAATTTTCCTTGCAAAATACATTTTCCGCATCAATAAAATAGTATTGGTGAAATCTTTTCTCCCAAATCAATCACACCCATACACGACATCATCCTTCTATCTTCACTTTCATCCGACCGTTATGATCCAATCATGAATGCTGCTAATGTCAATGTCACTTCACTCGTGTATTGTCATCTACCATGCTGCCGTAAAATTTTCAATCCCACTTAGTGCTCATTTTTCGTAAGGCGGCATTCTAAGATATAAATTCACTACTGACTGCAGCTAGTGCAATCATCAAATTGAAATTGAAAGAATTCGAACAGAATTTAGGGGTAAACACAAAGAAAGTAAAATTGAAGAGAGGATGGGTTGGCGCGCACTCATCTTTTGAATCAAGTTAAAATTCTTATTCCTAATGACACATATCTATTCAGAACATATTATCACTAATTTTTAAATATTTCTCATCATTGTACCAAATAAACAATTTAAAAAGTGTTTTCATTATTTAGACTTTTTATTCAAAAAGATTGAACATCTCTATTAGAAAAAAATGTGAGTTAGAGGTTGTTAAAGATGGAAGTTGTACATTGTAAGCAAGTAATGTTAGAAATTGCTTACAAGTAAGCAGCATAATCATCACCTCTATTTAAAAAGTCTTGCTAGAAAATCAAAATCGTGAGATTTCGAATTCTGAAAATTTAGAAATTCTTGACTTCAATATTTTAAGTTTCATACTTTCGAGACTAACAGTAGTTTCGTTTTAATAATTTGATCAATCAATATCAAATCCTTCAGAAGGTTTATGACTGACTAGAAGAGCTCAATAAATGGAGATGGTTGCTGGCAGGTTGGCTGGATAATGATGACCGGTTTTTTGTACACACACATGCATTTCGAAAATGAAATTTTCGCTGTCACCAGTAGTGGTGTTGCCCCCTCAGCATGAAAATGTTTGAATAATAGAGGAGCACACAAAAAGTGTTTCAAAAAATGGATGGAAAATGAAGGAGGCACCTCTCCCCCAGGTACACTTTTTGCTTCCCGGGCATAGACAGCGTCATCATCGATTAAAAAGTTTCCACAACCATCCTTGGAAAAGAAATCAACAAAAGTTAAAAAAGGAGGAAAGAAATTGAAAGTAATTCAGCAACTTGACTCATTTGACCCCTATCATTGCAACTTATGGATGGAACTCTGAATTCAAAATTTGTAGCTTCAAGTAAACTCATATAGTAATGTAAGTACCATAGCAAGGATTGTATGAGAAGCTTTGGTTTAATAAAGTGTAACAAGTAACTACTTCCGATGTTCAGTAGATTGATATGAGGTATTCATATCAAATTCTCGAACAGTTTGTGCAAAATTTGGGCATTTCACTTTTAATTTTAATTCTAAACAGTGATTCCAAACCTTAAGATTCTTTATTAATTATTAGGTATACTTTCGCACATGTTTATGCAGTTTGTAATATGGTATTCAATGAGTTAGCTATTCACGAACATCAAAATTAAATAACAAAAATTTGAAACTTATTTTCTGAATTACTATACAAGTAGAAGCATTTAATGAAAACTTAGAAATGCTGGAATTTTAAAAATAAACAGCAGTCATCAAAGTATTGTTGAAAATTCCGCTTATGTTACTGGTGAACTTAAAACATTCAACGTTTTGATCAATTCTGAATCCTTAATTAGTTTTTATTTTTATATTGTTTCTAAGGCATGAATCGTTCATGTTTGGCTCCAATTAGTGCGCTTAAGACGGTAGTGATTTTAGAAAGATTTATAAGAATTTAAGTACAGAAATGTTCATTTGAATATTAGCGTGTTCGTCCATGTTTGTTCCTTTTTCGAATACTCTCTTTCCATTTTTGTTTTTCAAATAACCTTTTTGCAGTATTCTTTCACTGTGTACTTCTTTCACTCTTTTAGAATAAATTTTTCGTAAATAAAATTCATGGAATTCTTGAAAAGCTGTGAAAAACATTTCAACACTTCTAAAAAAGGATAGAACAGAATTTAGATTTCAATTTCGAACATTCAACTTTGTATTAGATCAACTAGAACTTCGGATTATTTTAATTCATGTCAAGACTTAAGAAAGTAAGGAATAATTTCGGTAAAACACCAATCCCAATCAAAAATTTAGTTCTTCCACTTGCTTCATTTCGAGCTATGTGTTAATTTTTAATTTCAGTTTAGATTCTTACAATACTGTTTCCTTGAATTATGAAGATGGCTTCCTTTTTTTTTTCTTTTTAACGACCTAATTTTATGTCTCCAGATTCCTCACATTACAATTTTCGGTTTATGAATTCTTCTTTAATTTGCATAATCCAGCACACTATGCATTACCGTGTTCTCTTCAGTGTTCAGTTATAAATAAATTTTTTTGTAATGATATTCAAATTATACGGTAGGATCCCGAGAGAATCCGCTTCGTTTTTTTTTTTTTCTAAACTCTAAATTCCATGAATTTATGTTTAATAGCATTCGGTGGTGGCATCCAGACGCCAGTAATAATAGCTATTCCATCGCAGTAATGCCACTTTTTTCTGGAAAAGTGTTTTTTTCCGGAGAAAATCATTTCGTTTTTTTGGCCATTTTTCGTTTGCTTTTTTCCTTTCCACAAAAATTGCCACTTTCGCTCAAATTGTTTCCACTTTTTTTTTTTTTGCAATTGGTGAAAAATAGAAATTATTTCGTTTTTCCGCACCCAGCGTTCTTTGGAACTGTTAATTCAGGGGCAGGGACTTTTTCTCACATTTCTCTTCTTTTTCTTAAGAAGTGCCTTCTAGGGTTGGATGACTGATTTTCGATGAACAGTTGACGAAACAAGTTTTTTTTAATCGGTTTTGAAAATTTCACTATTGATTGAGGGGATGACGGAAAGCAAGCAAAAATTTTATTTCTGAATTTTTTATTACATAGCTTGATTTCATTTACTTAAACTTCCTCTTTTAGATTAAGCGCGGATAGAAGATTTATAATACATTTGAAATGTTATAACTGTAACTGGACAATTATTTCACATTTATCCCTTAAATATATTAAACACCATTATTTTTCAAAAAGTGGTTTTCGAAAGTGGCCACTCCAATGGAGGGCCAAGAAATGTCCTTTTAATTGCTGCTAATTGTTCCGCTGTATCACAGGAAATTCATCATATGGTAGTAGCAGGCAGAAACGTAACTCTTTCCTCGTAAAAAAAGTGTCCATAAAAGGAGAAAAGAGTTCAGGAGAAAGGGACACGAGAGGTAAGGTAGGGAAGGGCAAGTTAAATGCATGCGTTAATTACTCGAGCGAGAAACGAGTGTTACTACTGCTGCGACTAATATGATCCGATCTAAGGGAGGAAGGTAATTTATGTGGGAGATGCGATCCGTGGAGAATACATTGATAATGAATGGTAAGGGAAGTTGCTCATGAGGAAATTCGCATTGAAAATGAGAGTTTTATTGAATAAATTAAAGGGATCTGCTTGTAGACTACTACCAATACAGCTACTACTACTACTGCTAGAATGAATGAAAGACGGGGCTGTAAAGGGAGTGGAAACAAAGCTCAGCTTGTTGTCCTATACTCAACGGAGACAATAGGTGTTGACCTCAGGATAACCTTTTCGGCTCTTTCATTTCATGTGACAAATAACTCCACATGGATGACACTTCTCCAAATGTAATTTTATCTTTATAAAATACCGGTCCCTAAAGAATATAACGCTAATTATAGCTAAATATATATAATAGAAATAATACCTGAAAAATGGCACAAACAAGCATAATATTTCATTAAAAGATTATTTTGCCGCATAGTAAGTGAACTTATTCTAAGTGAACAAAATAGAAGTATTTGTGAAAAAACCTTCTGAAATTTTATAGCAGTTCGTGAGGATCGTATGCGCGGTGGCCGCAACAAATTTGGTTCCTACTATAAACGTGATCGTGCACAACGCATGCAGCGCATTGCACTACGTGCTAATGGAACACAGAATTTCTTTAACCAGAGCACTGGCGAGCAACAGGTTTCTAGCAGGTTTGCTCTTCGTACTTTTTTATAACTTCCTTTGTCTATGAAGTTCACTGCAAAGATCATCGGCCAAGTTTAAATGTCTTCTCGTCCTGTGAATATAACAAAATTAAATAATCATTCTCAAGATTTCATCATAAATTTTTGTTTTTTTGAAGCACACCGAGTGGGATAGCAGCAACAGCAGCCGCAACTGCAGCTGCAGCTGTACACGCGCAGTATTTTGATGCAAGTGGAACTCAAAAATTCAAAAACGATTATGATGCACTGCTGCAGTCTCCCACACTTTCAAGCAGCACACAATCTACAGCTAGTAAGCTTCTAAAGCTGCCAGATCCCTCGGCTAATTTGTTGAAGAAAATTCGGAAGAGAGTAGCTGAAATGCGATACTTAGATGATGACTTTAAAAACATAGTGTCAACAGATTTACAAATAGTAGTACAGAACTTGGTTATTGTTCAGTAGATTGAATGCAACACTGATAAACCTACAGAAATTTCCATGCATCGGCCCCAATATTGTATGGAAGTTCAAACCAATATTTTAAACTATTCTTGTTGTTATGCTGTTTGAGATGAAATTTCCATCTAACTGTTTCAATAAAGTTGTGGCAATTTTCAACTACTACCACACATTTCAAAATTTGCTTAAATATAATTAAATTTTCTGAGCATTTACAGATTACGTGATGCCACGACCGAGTGCATACCTACCAAATTGTGATAATTTGGCCGCTTTACTGGGTTCATCAATCGATGATCCGTTATTGCGCAGTTCATCGTTTCCTATCTATTCGTGCGTTAAACCTGAGCCTTTCGATGGCTATACCGAAACAAGTGAGTGTTTTACGTCGGGCCTTCCAGTAAATTCAATTTAAAAAACTATCTAACTCAGGTCTACTTTCGAACACTTCAATCTCAAATGTTTACCACAAATTGGTAAAATTTTTTGCTTATTCACGAGATTTAAATAAAAACTCTATATTCTTTTTATCACTTTTTAGTTATCAGATGAATCTGTGCCTCAAAAAGTTGTTGAAGTTCAAGTTTTAGGTTTCCCACAGCCCTCACTTCCCACCGATTATTCACCATTTTGTCCACCAACTTCATCTTATACGGCAATGACGGCAATGGCACCAGTAGCAGTAGCGACAGCAACTCCGAACCCCGGTACCACAGCAGATCGTTCTTCACCACTGCTGCCCATTTGTCCGCTACCTACCGAAAAGACTATCGACAGTGTCTTTTACGCCCCGAAACAAACAGCCCTTTTGTGCAGCTGTACAGAGTCTTTGCTTGACCCGAATCTTCTTTTACATTTATTAGGTAAAGGTGACAAAACCCGAGATGCATTCCAGTTCTGTAAGTCTGTTATCGAAGAAAGTCTCAACTCTATCGTTACATGGGCTAAAAATGCACCGTATTTTGAACAATTACCGGTAAGCCAAATTACAAATTTGAGTAGCTGAAGCCAATTTTACATCGAATTGCAAAAAAAAAAATGCATTTTCAGAAAGTTTTCGATTATTAGTTATTGAATAAATCGATAATCTTACGTGAGTAATCACACAAGTCTTCATAACGAGCTAAAGCACAGTTAAATAATGACCAGTTTTATGAAATTATTCTTCGCAGTTGAACACTCCCTTTTTGTTTTGACATAATTATATGTTACAATATTATTTTTTTATTGCATCAATTTTACTTCCTTGGTGCAATTTGGCTTTATTAATTTTGAGTAACATTATCGGAAGTCCAAATCAGCACAGCAGCAAAAAACCCAAATCATCCCCTCTTCATATCTAAAGAGAGAAAAGGAACAAAATACTTAAGAGTTAATGCATTTCTATTGTAATTTCCACCGTAATCCTTGAAAGGGAAGCTATTTTTAATAGAAGCGTTGTGGCAAATTTTTCCTAAAAAATCCACTCAGTAGGATTTTATTGAAATTTTTGAAGTTTCTCTTTTTCCGAATTATGTGCTTTTGCAGATTTCGAAGCATTTGAAAAATCTTTGCAATATTTTTCCAGCGTTTCAAAAATACACTAGATTCAAATATTTTTATTACCATTTCAAAAAA
>PQVD01001686.1:9185-30388 GCA_003012265.1 Setaria equina
CTTGTAACATATATGTAAAATAGAAATTTATTTCAAACATTAACTATTCTGTGGTATTAATTTAAAAATAAAAAAAGAAATTTATTAAGGAAGCCTTATTGTACTCATTATTTGTGAATGCTTTCTTTCGAGAATTTAAATGATTTTAATCCGGACATTTAGCTTTGTAAGATAAATTTAAATCGTTAATCATTTTGTTTAAATGATTGGTATAATGTTCTAGTAGCAATTTTCCAACTAATATTAACTATTATTAGTCGTAGAAACAAAAAAGAGAAAGAAAAAAAAACAGAGAAGTACTCTTAATTATATTCAACCACTGTTTGAAATTCATTTGATCCTTTTCTATACTTCCGGCGAATTACACTAGCAATGCAGTCTAACTTGCTTAGATTTTATTGCTATTCTAATGAAGTCAAAATAAACATAGTTTCGAAAATATGAAATTATAAAATAAACAATAAAATACCTTTTTAAAGTCAAACGACAAAATAATCGAGTAATTTTTTTTTTTATTTATTAAATTTATATTATTCATACATTTATTCTGAAACTCATTGAACATAACCATTAAATATTACAACGATTGTTCGCCAAATCAGTTTATCTTTTTGATTCTGTTCTCAAAAAATCGAAAATCATCACACATTTTCATTATTTTATTTTTATAAAAAGTTTGGTTGGGTTAAATTTTGCTTCTCATCTTTTCCGCTCTGTTTTTCACATCATTTTCAAAGTTTTTAATTTTCCGGCTCTCTTCTTTTCAAATAATTGTGAAAGATCTAACAAGATTTAATATGAAGATTTTTTCTTTAAAGATGAATTTTCCTTGCATTCCATGACATTTATTATATGTGTTAGGTATATTGCCAATATTCCATATGAACCTTCCATAGAGACAGTGTTTTTAAGTTTCATAATGAAAAATAAAATGATTTTGATATATCCAAAAGATTGATTATTTATATTTGATAAAATTAAAAATAAAAAAATTTATCCAATTATCAAGCCAATACTTTTTTTTGGTTTGTTCTATTCTGAATAATTACTATCTCATTCTTAAATTTTAATGATTACCATGAAATGACCCCGCAGTAGAATTTCTTCTTTAAAAAATTTAATATAACAAAAAATATCATACTTTATATCAATTTATCATCCCAACAAACAAAATATTTTTATTGTAACTTCTGATTCTGTTATTGTCATGAAATACCGCCAAAAATTCGAAAAAATGATTTCCTTTTTTTGATAAATTATTTGATACAACTAACTAAAATTGAATTTCAAATTTTGCTTGTAATTATGGTACAAAATTTGTTACCAAAAATCTGGTAATCACTTTAAGTTTTGAATGCAATTATCATTATTAGGTGCTGCAAACTTTAAAACAATCTGGTCAAATTTAATTTAAAGAATCAAATCAATCCTTAGGAAAGAGCAAAATTAATGAATACATAAATGTTATTGTAAATGTGAAATAGATTCTGGACATTTGTGTCAAAAGATATTTGCAAAAGCTGAGCAAAGAAAAATTTGCTGAAGTTTACCTTTAATTTTTACTTAATCTTCCACGTTCTTTTCCCTTGGATCTCCTCTTTCTTTAGATAATTTTGATTAAAATGCACTTTTAATAGTTCAACAATATTTTTACCAGTACATGTAAAGCACACTACACATGTAATTAGAGATAAAATGAATAAAAAGAAACGCCCAATCAGTTTTCCAATATTTCAATACGTAAAATTTGTCTTGATTGTAAAAATAATTAGCAACTAATGAAATTGCTGTTACCAGAATGTTCGCTAGACTTTTTATTTGCATCACCTTAGTGCAAATAAAAAATATGCATGCTTAATTTGCATTGCATGACATTATGAATATAGTTTTTATTTCATATTGGTGGTCTATTAGTGCACCAATTCTTCTTATGTCATTATTTGACGATGATAAACTTTAAATGACTCTACTGGATTTATTGACTGTGATTATCTTTTATAGAATTATTAACATGACAAAAATACTAGAATTCCCTGCACCGTTAAACACCATTTAATAATTCATTATTCAACTTAAATTCATTATTCTTTTTTGTTGTTGGTTTTCTAAATTTCATTTGATACTTTTGCAAAATTTATGCAACAAAAATTCCGAATTTCAAATATACTACATATAAAAACAATCCTGTTAGATGAAAACGACATGCAAAAACGTCATCACTTTCCCTATTTTATTAGCTTCATTTATATATGATTCGTAGGCCACATTTTTTGGGTTATTTAACGTGAAATATTGCTCACATTTATTGCCATAAATATATGGAACAGAATTCAAATGTTTTTAGTTACTTCGGAGAACATAATAAATGCATACGAACACCTAAAACTGAAATATTGAACTTTAATACAATGAAGTTCAACTTAAAAGATCCGGTAATCTGAGAAATCACAGTAAATGCAATTGAAAAGGTAAGGAAGAAAAAAGATAACCACACATCTTATTTAGTTATTAACTTTTTTGACAGTTATTTTTTTGCACAATATTTCTTCATTTAAATTATTTCGTATTTGACTGTTCTTTATTTGACCAAAAATTGCTCTTCATTTGATCATCACAGCATATTTCTTGTATGATCACCAAGCTACCCACAACTGGGAAACGAGTTCGTCACTTTCTAAATATTTTTAAAACAAGAATCTTAGTTCAAAAACAGTGAAGAAAACTAGTTAGATAAAAGAAGAAAAAAACAGCAAAACAATAGAAATGGGCAGAAACATAACGACAAAAATTACGTATTCCAAGTTATTTATTTTTAAAAACACACACACATTTGGGTTGTGCAAAAAATACAAAAGTATTAAAAAAGAAGAACTTTTCCTGTCTACTAATGTATTTCATAACAGTGGAACACGTTAAACTTACGCTGTTCAACTTCGTGTATTCCCGATTTAAAAATTAAGCTAGAATTTTAAATACAAAAAAATAAAAAAAACAAAATAAATGGCACACAAGAGATTTATAGTAACAAAAAGAAAAATAAAATAAAATAATGCATCAAAATGATTTAACCTCGAAAAGTTAAAAACTGGCAACGAACTGGCATGATAAATGAAGATCAGTTAGTACGAGCACGAAGATTTCAACCAATATATGAATTAAAGGAAAACATTTTACAGTTTGTGCTGTTAGTCGCTACAGGAAACTTGTCGACGGCCTGCTTGGTACGATGTTGCACTACATTCGTTAAACATACTAAATAAGTTAATCAACATCTCCAGTTACTGACGCTAAATAGCAAAGCACTGGCCCATCAAGAACATGAAAGAAATACATACAAGCCAAGTATAACAGAGATAAACAGACGTACCTTCCAATCGTCACTAGTCATGCAAAGAAGCTAAAATCTTCTCTAACCACAAATCAGCATCAGCTTTCGTATCAGCAAGTAATGAATACACTCGCCTTGAGGTACGAACCTGAATGATTCGAGTAAACAAAATTATACTAAAAAACATAGTTGTTAGAATTGAAAGAAACTTGAATTATATGCTAAACCAAGGTGTTGAAAATTACAAGTCCAACTTGCAATAAATCACAAAATCTTCATAACCAGAAAAAAAAAACATTCGTAGAAAAATCCACGAACGTACCTCGAGAAGCGACTTCCTCAGGGTATGGCTGGGAGCTATTTCAACAGATTTAACGTCGGCCAAATCAATGACACCACGACAGTTCATGTCCGTTTCATTCTCATAATATCTCAACTAAAAAATTTACGTGATGATTGGATTTTCCAAGTGAAAAAAAAGGTGCAAGCTTAAAAAAAGAAAAAGATTGTAAAAGAGAGAGGATAACACCTGATGTCTATTTGAGTCCAGAACGAACCACCGCGGTTTCCACATTTTAAATGTAGCGCCTTTCTTCATTAAAAATCCACTATAGGTGGCACCAGCATGAGGATAACTTGCACTCATCGTTAATGTTCTTGTATCTGCTGCACCTGTCAAAATTATTTAAAATGACGAAAAAAATTACGCTGTGAATTATCTGTATAGACCAGACGTTAAATCTTATGAAATCCCGGTTTTTCTCTTGATAGAGACCTGACCATCTAGTAAAAATTCTCAAAATTTTTGCTTTGCGGAAAGGAAACCGACTTGTCATATTTCAACATGATAAGCACTTGAACAGGACCAATTGCAAAAAAAAAAAAAATAGAATCTTAAACTGAAACTCGATAATCTTGAAGGGAAAATCGACCTGTATAAGTTGCAGCACGTTTTGAAACTGATGGAATATCACACTTCGTCGCTACCACTAAGCGCTTCTCCTCTACATTAGGACAAGTAGAAGACACTAGAGCGGAACATTTTTCATGACAAACCATACCGCATCCCAAACAACGATGAACTGAAAAATATACATTCTTTCTGAAAGTTTTTGAAGAGTTGTTAGAAAAAAGATGGAGTTTAAAGGTACTAAAGTAACGGAAAAGATGCAAAGATAGGACCTGTACGAACTACAACACCTGGAACATTTTGATGGCATACTGCACATGCATCTCCTGGAGTGACCTGCTGTGTAATGAAATGATGCCCCGAACTTCTGAAAAGTTGTTTCCAACATTTTGAATTTGCACTTATGAGAACAATTATCTGTTCAGAAGATTTTATTAATTATTAATTAGCAGTCATATAAAATTACGTCATTAGCAATGACCTAATTTAGGGTGCGCTTATACTCCAGCACGTCATTACGCATGATCATAACCACAAAACGTCTTTTTTCTATTCATAGCAAAGACAACACAACAAAAAATTTTGTAAATCCACCGCGAACAAACCATCTTTCCTGACTATTTAAGTCATTTTCCTACTGTTGTTGCCCCATAAAAAGATGAGCAAAAGAAACTAAACATTAATGACTCACGTGCTTGCGGTGCTATCCCTAAGTCGTGAAGAACTCTGTTGCCGAGAAATTCCATGAAGTAAAAGCTTAACAGTTTCTTTCTTTTGAACAGCTCTTTGCACGTAACGATGCCAAATGCTTACAGCACTTGCATCTTCATCATGCTGCAAAATTTTCAAGATAAATCAAAATGATACATTGCATACTTTTCTAAAGCAATGAAGTCAAAAGACAGTGAAAAAGCTCATAAATATCGAAACTCGATGTCAAAATTCTTTCAGAAGCTTTTTTTTTCAGGTAATGAGCTGATAACTACATGGTAGTAATTACATAAGAATAATAAATGGGAAGGAAAGGTAATGGGAGGAGAAAAGTATGCCACTAATTTTATTAGAGACTACTACACTGAAAATCCTTCAAAACCCAACCTGAAAATGTGAAATCTGCGTTGCACGATCATTCGCTGCTGCAATCAACATATGCCATGATTCCACAGTTTTCTCATCATCACCAGTTAGAAGTGGACGTAGTCGCGTAAATCTCTACAAAAGATGTTAAAAAGTTCCTAAAGCTGATTGCTTTTTTATTTTGGAAATATTCATTAACTATTTTCTACTGATGGCAACTCATTAGAGATTACCTCAACTAAGGATGAAAACGAATCGAGAAGTAGGAAATGTGTACAACGATAATTTGCATCCAGTAATCTTCTCGACATAGAAACTGAAGCACCAACTTCAACCAAAGATTCTTGATGTTCATCCTCACGCTGCTGTTGTTCCAATTCAGCTATCTCTACAATCAAAATTTTTAACAACTGTATATTTGTGTTACGTCATTTAATAGTTAATGAAGAAAAAAATAAAAATAAAAGACAAAAAAAATAAGCATTGCTTTGTGTGGAGGAAAAATCTGCATAATAAAGCTATCAAACAAACTGTCCAAGACCAAGCTTAAATTGCAAATATATTCATTCTGAATATGATAATCCGATAAATGCGGTAGTTCTGAAATTTACCGATATCGTAGGGCGAGCCATGTGCTAAGTGATCTTCACAATAGAAAGGCCATACGGTTATGCTCGCCACGCTTGACTGCGGTCGCAAAACTGTGTGCATTTCGGCCACATACATGAAATTATCGAACAAAGACGACCTGAAACAGCATCTCGAAGGTCTCAAAGAACATATCTGTAGCATGCATGTCCAATTTACAACACTGCTTACCCGCAACGTTTCTCATCAATGTATGTCCATATTGATGCATTACGCGGTTCTCCGCTTGATAAGGTAAGTGAATCAAACTTGATTCGCTCCGCTTCTGAGTCATGCAAAAATGTGCGGAAACATGCAGATGTGGAATGGTAAGCAAGAAAACGAAGATAGAAATCATTGAATTCAAATGCTGATGGGTACTGTTCCCATGTCTGAAAAGCTTATTTCCAATTTATTGAAAGAATTCTACGTTACATCAATAACAATTTGTTTTAATGATCTCTGCATTTAGCAGCACTCTTATCAGTATAACAAAATACCTGATGTACAGCATCTAAGAATAACAAAAACATTGGTGCGATGCCACTGTTTTGTGATGCTGCTGAATGGTTATGACGATGTGAAAAACGATGCCCAAATGCAAGCCATTCTTTTTCCACCAAAACTCGAAATCCCTCGAATGTCCTAAAGTATCTTTGTTATCTATACAATAAGCAAAACTGAACTAAAATCTAAGATGTCTTCGCGTAAAGAAGGAAATAAATGGTGGAAACACAAAATGACTACCTGTAGTAGGGATCAAGAAAAAGTTCTGAAAGTGCTGTAAGTTGACAAGTAGCATCCCATCCATCTTCGATGCATATAACTACAGTTGAAAGTTGCACATCAATCAGATCCACTATTGCACAAGCTAAATGAAGCAACGAAGATACCTGAAACAGTTATGAAATGTTCAAGTGCTCTGAATTTTTCCGAACTTATAATATTTTATACTAAAATGCTTTGCCTACCATATGTAGCCACAAAGATTCGTCGACCTGTTTCAAAAAAGTAAGAGATGGGTCGTCATCTAATGGCCAACTTGGACATGCTGCACGCAAGAATTTTTTAAAAGCTATCTTCACATTATGTGCAGATGGATAATTGACAGGAATGAATTCACATCTCTTGTCCAATTTCAGCATCTGAAAGTCGCATATATAGATATCATATTATTCACATTCAAGATATATAGAATTTCAGCCCACAAGCGCACAGTGTGCTAACAGCAAACCTTAGCTTGGCTTCTATCTCCAAGAATGTATAATGCCTTTCTTGTAAGACTGATTAACGGTTTCACCGTCTGCCCTCGTCCCAAGTTTGCATGTCGAGGCTGAATACTACTACCAAGGTCTACATAACCAACGAATCGATCACCATTTGGGGCTTAAAAGTGCGTTAAAAATACAAAAAAAGTATGGATTTTGGAAGAGAAGCAAATATTGTTCGAGAAGGAAAGATAAAGATAAGTCTTACGTTTCATTCCAGATCTCCCTCCACTATTTCGGACAAAATTTGCCGCATGTCTGGCAATATCTGTTTGTGATTTACGGTATAAATCAGGCGTGCCAGAATTTAATGATAAACCATCAGCAGTGATCATTGAGTAGAGTGATAATAATGATTCCACTGATTCTGACATCAACGAATGACCATCCGTAGTCGTCATCCTTGGAGAGAGTGCCGCAAACATAGAAACGTACCTTTCCTAACAGATTAACACAACAGAAATAAAATGCAGTTAGATGACTTATGTAACTTGTCTTTTAAGGTTGTAATGACCCAACACTAATTAAATCTTGAACAACTCAGAAAATGATTAATAAATTTTTTAGGAATTAAAAGTTGATTAATAAAAAGTAAACCGCAAATATACCTGCAATTCAATGCTGTTTGGAAGAACCATGTCACGTGAATTTAAGGACATATAGGAGCCAGCATAACCCATACTTTGGTTTTCATTACTACCAAGGAAATTTGCTTGCTTCCTTAACCGACTCACCACTGTTTGTGCAGTGAAGCCAGCACCACGTACAAGTAATGCACCATTATCACTCTTCCATGTAATCACTGGGAAACGACCATGTCTGAATCCTTTGCTGATTTTTGGAAAATTATCATCAGGTGTATTTGCAGGTATTACCACAATGTTCGGGTAACTGAAATAAAAAGCATGGAAATTTAATTTGAGATTTAGAAGATAATTTTAACTAAAAAATCCAATATTAACAACTTAAGACCGCGTTAGTCACAAATCCACTATTATCCATTATAAAGAGACATTAAAAAAGCACTACTTGCTGACAAAATTTTCTGAAGTAATCCTCAATGCAGTGTTCTAATAGCTTTTAAGATTTGAGTTCCAGCACCTTCATTATCGGAAACTTCAAATAAGCAAACACCAAACAAAATCCCTCAACCAGCATTATGAACTTGCTTTCGAAAGCTCATCGATGTATTTTTTTTAATGTATAATCGCACACTTAATTAGAGAAAAGCTTGTAAAGTAAAAGAAACCTCTTAGTTAGCTCATAACGTCGATTTACATTTGTTAGTCGAAAAGCACCATGATTCAAGCCTAACCGATCGTAATCAACCAAATAATGACGATGCAATCCACTTGTTGTTGGATCTATCATCTCCCCTAATTATTTTCCATATTAATGGGAAATTGAGAAAAATTTTCCAACATTCACTTCAACATCGAAGGTACGGTTCAAAAAAAGTAAGACTTCCGAAAGACCAAACATACCAGACAGATCCAAATAATCATTTTTTGAGGAACGTGGTGACGCACCAGGTGATAAGATATTAACTGTGCCCGTATCACCGTTTTTTGGAATTGGTGGTAACGCCTTAGGTGGTGCCCGGAATCGTTTCCTTTCTTTCAACGGATTTCGCATTAAAGCTTTTCTTAATTCTCTGTAATAGTGTTGAGAGAAATGGAAAGAAATCAGCTGCAGGTGATTAAGTATTAAACGACGTAACAAAAATATACAATTGTTATCATTCATGTGATTACACCAATAAGTACCATCAGCCTAGTAAATTTCGGTGATAAAGTAGTAGAACGCGCTCTTACTTCATAGTGCCATACTTGTGTTTCGATGTGATACCACCTAAAGTCGATGAAAGCACTGATGAAGCAGTTGAATAAGCAAACAGTGTATGTGGTAAGACAGATGCCCATCGCAAGCTACTCAATGCTTCCATAAATTCTTCCGCCTTCTCATTCGGCACTTCTTCATCAAATGCGAACTTCATGAGCTATAAAAATATACAGTCAGCAAAGCGTCTTTTTTTCGGGATACACTTTCAGCAGTGTTATATTTGAGCATAAGGGATAAGACGCATAAAATAAACCAGAAATAAGTTAATAATGACGAAAAATAACCGCAATAATTAATAATTTACTTGAAAACCCGAACTTCGTATCTGGAAAGCATCATGCAACTGGTGTGCCACACGTACAGGAATACCCTCCAGCTGAGAACTTTGGGTTGAAGCGTCACCAATTGGTTTCTCCTTCGTTATTGACATGACTGTCATTGAGCGTACAACTACCTGCTCACATACTGTAATATTCCAATCTTTAAATTTTATTCTCGAGAAAAAAATGCCAAAACCAATTTTTAAGCAAAGATTCTATGGAACTTGGAACTGAAAGAAAATGAAGCAATTTATAAACGTACAAAATAAATCACAAGGCTGTCCTTTGAATACTACCCGATAATTGGTCAGGAAGATAGCTCCTTCTGCCGGAAGAAGGCTTTGTGGTGTCTCACCACACAATGTGCTCGTTACACGTCCATCAGCTAGCAAAAATACACGCAGTCCTCCAGCAACAATACGTTCAGATGGTAATAAAAGTGCTGGTTGTAACAACTTCGGCTATAAATGACTTCAATAAATAAAATTAAATGAAAAGCACTAATAGGATTAACATACTTGACTGGTCCTTCATGCATCACTTTCTTAATGAACTCACAGTATGTTTGACAAAAATTATACCGTTTAATCGAGTTGGTTCTAGTCGGGTCCTCTACAGTAATCAAAGAGTAACTTTAATCTTTTAAACTAAAACTCCAACCTTATGCAGTGGTGAAAGCCGCCTGCTTTCAGTATACACTTGCTCCAGATTATCGATGTGCAGTGCAACAAAACCCGGTATTTCTCCACAAAGGCTTTCAATCTGAGGTTGCTCTAAACCAGCTGATGAACAAATACGATCGATGAGTCTGAAAAACTCTCGTTAAAGATAATAAAAGTGAGTACAGACTTACCATTTGCTTGATTCTTAAATCATTTGAAAAATTTCACAAAAAAAAAAAAATTTCGATATTAAACATACAAGGAAAAGAAGAACTAACCTGCTAATCCATCGAACAGTAGAATTTCCTAAATCTGTTGAATCTGGTTCAACAAAACCACTTTCCACTTCACTTTCACTCATCGACAATTCAGTTTCTTCATCAAAATCATGCTTCCTACCACTTCGATCACTTCGTCTTTCTAACTCACGCACATTAACACGACGCAACTTTGAAACATCTAGCGGTACTCGCATATATACCATCAAATTGATGTAATGCTTCGCCTAAAAAATGCATCTAATTAATGGAATTAGATTTTTTTTGCATCAAAATCAAGTAATTAAGACGAAAGCCAACTTAATCACTGACTTTTTTGAATCATTTACAAAGTAATAAATGCACAACGAAACTCACGGTTTGAAAAAAGAACAGTAGCAAAAGCTTCACAATTAAGGCGCGAGAACCCTCAGGTACTCACAGAAGTAATGTCGATGAGTCAAGTAGAAAACCGAAAATCGGAACGTTGTTAGTTGCATCACTAGATGGAAATAACAACTGGTAATAAATACAACTGTACAGAATATCAAATTTTACGTCACAATTAGACGTAATTGTCATTCGGTATGAAACAGTAGAATGTTTATTAAAAGAGAGGTAGAATAACTACACAACTCAAAATTATAGTGAACAAATCAGTGTACCTGCCCATAAACAATTGAATTTTCCTCCATTGAACGTTTTTCGATTTCATCATCCTTAACATTTGGCATAATTGCCAGCTGATCACTAACCAAGTCCATTCCAGAAGGTTTTTCCATCAAATTCCACGTATCCGTCACATTCTGCAATTCATGTATCTTCATTTTTTTTTTTTTTTTTGCTTTGTTTGCTAAAAATATCCAATCAATGATTCGTTCTTTCAGAACGAACATTTCCAAGCTAATTTCTGAATAAGAAATAAATAACAAGAGTGGAGAATGTTTTATCCGCACTTCTTTCAGTGGAAATGGACAATCCGATTCTTCCTTTGCTGGTAAATAAAGCCGCCTGATTTGGCGATGAACATCATGAAAGAATGCTGCCTCCCAAAACTGCTGATTATCCCACACTGCATGCTCTTGAATACAAGTGTATGCAAACTGATGCACACCAGCTGTTAAACGCTACAAAAACATATCATCAGACAATAAGAAAGAGGAAAATCCTTATCAAAAAAGAAGATGGGGAAATTTGAAGCACTAAATTTATGACCTGAAAAAAAAATATAAAAGGCCTTCATTTACCCTGCAATAAATATTGGAAAGATATAACATGGCATAAGCAATTCCGTGTTCGTCTTCTCTGGATTCTTGCTGAAAACTATTTACACTTAATGATGGGGAAAGTTTACTCAACTGAATTAATCCATTTTTCACTTGGTTCTTATTCTCAGGAACAAAGCTTATAGTTCTCTGGCACACATATAATTAAACCTGTGGCTTCAACTATGCGAAAAAATGTGACTTAATGGAAACAGTTTCCTTTGAACAAAGGATGTACATTAAGAGCGCAGTTCATCAATCGCACAATTAATTCAAACTGCTGCGGAAAGAGCGTTCCACGGTTGATTGGGACAAGATTTTTCCACAGTAACTGACAAAATGCCACACGAGCATTGACGCTTCTCATAGACAGCTCCACTGCACACATTATCTAAAATTATTTAAAATTAGACGAACGTTAACAAAAAGATAAAAAGAATTGGAAGTAACTTTTTCTTTTTTTCTTTTTTTTTTTTTTTGCAGAAATACTCACAAAAGAAATATTTAGGACTAGTACGAAATCCAGAAAATATAGCAGTTATCCACCTTTCGGGCATCAGATAATTTGAAATCAAATATATGATGTAGACAGCTGCTAAGGACTTGCAAACGTCTAGAAACTGCTCCCATATGTTCCTCCTTAGCAATAATCCAAGGGGTAGCTTGGACACGACGTGGACATAAAACAGGTGCTATTTTACTTGAGGTTATTTTCAGCTTCCGATTGATTGACTGTGACACCTTAAATTATCTATTTCTTAACATGAAGTTTCCAGCAACGCCAAAATTTAATAAAGCTAAATAATTATGGATCTAAGTAGTACGCAGTTTATTCTGGGGTAAAACCTTGAAACTTACCATAATTAGAAAAAGAATAAGACAATAAGACTAACTAAATCACTGTTAAACGGACGTAATTTTGAGGATGAAAATGAAACTGTAAATCGCTGCTGAGTTACGAATGGAGTAACTGAGAATGGAGTTTCTTGCCTTTCCTAAAATACAAACAATATTAATGCATGAACAAGAAACTGCATCAGCATTTTTATATAAAGGGAAAATTGGGAACGAAAGAAGTAAAAATCTGAGATAATCATTAAAAAATCAAAATTATACATTCTCAAGTAATTTTTCAGCAATATCAATGATGTTTTCTATATTGGTTGTTCGTGAAGTTAACTGGCCATTTGACTGTTCGCTCATTTGAGCAACAAGCTGAAAAACCGGCACTAGTCAACAATTTACATATTTCAAATGAATTCATCTATATTTCCACTTCAGAACAATCCAGAACACGTTTTGATTTCCTCATCTAAAAACAGATTCTCCCATGCCCAGGAAATAAAAATCCTATTACTACAATGTTCTCGACGATTTAAATCCTCTCATTCTTTTTTTTTTTTGAAATGCTACAAAATCACTTACTTCGTCAAACAAATCGCAAATCCGGAAAGGTAACCCGCGTTCGGATATGAAAGACTGGAAAAGCAAGCTATCAAGAAAAGCACGAATAAGTGGACATGAAGAAAACTGCCGCAAACCCAGAAATGCAGATTTGTGAAAGACGATTAATGGTGGCGTATAAACACGAATAACTTCCAAGCAGCATCGATATCCTACTAGTAAATCCGCAAAGAAACGAAGAAAACAGGCTCGAATTCTCTTATCCTGAAATTTTATAAAAAGATGAAACTATAATTATATTTATTCACAGTAAAATTTCTGATTAAATAAGGGACATAAGTAAGCACCGTACAGATTGAAGAAATGCATAAAAAAGATTGTCTTACCTGTACTTCATAAGCAGGAAATGGTGGCTGCCCAACTTTCCATGCATAATCCGCGGTGGCCAAACCGGGAAATAGTACCTACAATAACAGTGAATCACTACACTCATGCAAATGTTTATGGATTTCATTCTGACTTTCTTTGTTTTCATATTTAACATCAGTTTTTGGAAAATATGAATACCATTTGCAGTGAAGAAGTTAGTTGCTGGTGAAATGGTTGAGGAATAACAGGTATTGTAATCGAAGGCGGCACATAAACAGCGCCAACATCTAAATCCACTACCACTGCGTCCAAATCAGTATAACGTACACGGACGGTGTTTAGTACACCCATGATATATGGGGTTGGGCTTTCCAAATATTCGATTAGAAATTCAGGCAGTACAGGAACATAAGTATGCCTGGAATAGCAAAATAAATATAAAATTACTGGAGAATTTCCACTAAATAATTAGTAAAGAAATAGGGCAGATTGACAGATGAACCATGCTTCGCATTAGTTTAAATTATTACAGAAGTCAAATGAATCAGAAAAAAACGAAGTTGGTTTTACTTATAGATATATAGGGTTAACTCACGGATAATCAAAAGGATATAGAAGGGAACGTAGTGCATAGCAACTATCAGCAAGCAGAGAAAGTGAACTGGATCGAAACAATATCTTATAATCAGTCATAACAGCACAAAGCAATGTTAGAATATTATGGATCGTTCCTAAACTGGAAATTACTATTCGTGCCCGAAATCGCAAAATGATAAGTATAAATCAGAGAAAGCATATACTTTTTCTCAAGAATTGCTTCAAACATGACTATATCGAAAAAAGCAAACTGAACTACTGGTGTTTTACTAAGGTTGAAATTGAAATAAACAAACCTAACTGCTGCAAAAACAGCGCAACTTTATCAGATGTGACAGGTATTGTTGGTGATTTAGGAGCCCGCACAGAAAGCCGATCACTCCCTAAGCAAAATGATACCGCAGGCATACCCGGTGTGAGATAAACCTGAGACAGTAACGTTGAAATCATCGATTCAGCTTTGTCTTCCGCTTCCAATAAAGCCAACAGTATTCGATTTAAGCAATTCTAAAACTTATTATTAAATAATATTAGTTTTGTGTTAATAAGCCACAAAACTTGGGAGTTGTCCACGCTTTTTTTTTGTCAAAGTAAAAACCAAAAACAGAAAATATCTGAATCCAATTTTCCTCATAAGGAAAATGAAAAAAAGTACCCTGAATAAATCGAAAAAAGGAAATCGTGATAATATCACTATAACTTTCGGTTTGAATAAATTTGGTCCTTCATCAGATCTCGTGTCGTCTACCTCTTCCATACCATCGCCGCAGGGCTCATAAATCTAAAATTTTTTTCCCATATTCAAATTAACATATAAATGATTTCATCCGAACAACACTGAAAACATATGGTGAAAAGCACATACTGCTGAAAATACAAACAAAACTTCTTTTTTTTTAACTAGCAAAAATAAAAAATACAGGAAAAATAACAGATTAAAAGAGTGACCCTCAGCATCTTTTTCTCAAAATAAAGAACAGCTATTTTGAATAAATGGATAATTATCCATAGGAAATAGAAGGACAGTGAAAATAACCTGCAAACAGCAAGCATATTGTCTAGCACCCATGATATCTGTCAGTGTATTCGCGAAGAAGCAAACAGGACGCATTTCTGCCGAAAGAGCCCAACCTTGTGGTTGGGAAAACTGAAATCGATCACTGCTTTGAGTCCTAATCTTTGATTAAATCAAATTATACAAAGCCGAAATATCAGTTTTTCTTTTGATTTATCATCAGATAAAAAAAAAAAAATTCAAGTTTCATTATGGAAAACACATGTCGAAAGGATGGCATATTGAGAAAAGATGAATTAAAGATTCAGAACTGTGGTTCATTTTTATTTCCTAATGATGATAACTCGAGTTATACAGAAATTTTGAACCAGGTACATCAAATCTTAAATGCAGGTGGCAGGATATACTTGTACTACCACTCGTGACAACTCATTTTCGTAATACTTAATAGGAATCAAAAGTATAGGTCATTATCATAATTTTAAAATGCCTTAACAAATTGTATCAAAAACAAAAAAAAGAAAAGAGATTTTCGGAAGTTTAATTCCTAGACAAAAATTTAAAACAAACCACTTCAAGACTTGGTGATAGTGATATATCTGACCAATCATACTTTGGAAAGCGCTGTACAATATTCCCCACACTGCTTCCATGTCCTAAAAACAATTTTTGACAGCTAGGATTCTCATCCTCTTCGGAATTTTGAAGAAGCAAGAAAATAATAATAAAGTCTTCCCAAATAACATTCCGAATAAATAGTCCATTGTACAGTATGCAATCACATAATACTGAAAAAGTCAGAAGTCTTAAGACTATGCTGAAAGTTCAGCTTAATTTTAAAATAATTACGGATGAATGGAAACAATAACGTGACATATCGTATTTAATAATGGAACTTACGAATTTGTGTTTCATCGAACTCGATGACGACAACGTAATCTACAAGACGGGTACTCGTTCCTTCACATTCCGACATCACCGTCGATCCAGGAAGCACATTGATCCTGAAAAGACTGCCCAGTATTTTCAGGGAACATCAGTGGATTTTTTTTCCAAATTTAAAATTTCAGTTGGAGCACACGAAAGTTCCGGATTTACAGGACCTGAAAATTACCAGTTGCAGATTCCTATCGTCAGGGAAAAGAAAAAAGGACAAAAAAATGGGAGTTGAAATCAAAACTTGGGAATGGTGAGATTTTTTTCCATTTTAGAAGAGAATGTGAAAACGAAACTTAGTTGAAATTACAACAATAACTGACAGAAAAGTGAAATACTATTCAAATTAAGCTTTCCAATATGCCAATATGTAAAGTTTAATAATTAAACATCTGATGTCATAAAATTCAAATTTCACATGTTGAGGTAAAGTTAAATTTGAAATTCAATCTTGCAAAGCATGAATGTACAAATGGAAACTGGAAATGGTGACAGCATGATAAGTAGCAACATTTATTTACTGTCTACTGATCGTGACTTTTAAAGCCAATTTATCTACTTTTTGATTAATATTATTACTTCAAGCTAAAAAATGCTAAAAAAAAATGGAACTTTTAGCTTATTTATTTTTAACATCACTCTTTCACATCCTCTCTCTCTCTGTTCTTCTGGATTCAATCCACTTCATCCATAAGTTTCACTCATGCCATTATTAAGTTCTGATCCAAATATCTGGAAAACCGATTTGCCAAAATCAAGAAAAAAACAGCAACAAAAAAAAGATATTACGAACACCGGAAACCGGAAATATTGAAATCCCGCATCGCTGGTGAAACACGGTACGGGCATTATAAGCATATTTCTTTATAATCCTTAAGTGTGGCCGTTATTCTCTCCTTTTCCGTATAGTTGGTTGAAGTGAGCTGAAGTAGTATGGGATTGAGAAAGGTAGAAGATAAAGATGGATTGCGTATTAGGATGATGAAGATTATTATACAGCGTTGCAATTTGAGAGGCAAAAAAGATTGTTGAAAAATATTGGTAAAGCATGCAACAAAGGATTGGGAAAATTTCGAAAAATATCTAAGAAATTGATAACAGGAATGAAAGCTAAAGAAAGAACTGTTAAGATTACCAAGTTATAAGTTCCGCTTACTGTTTATAGGCAGGAAAATGGGAAGCGTAATATGACAACGATTGATTTAAAATTTAACACTTTTTGGAGTATTTAATAACTTTACAATTGTTTAAGATGATTTACAAAATTTAATGTATTTAATAATAGCCTAACATTTAATTTGAAAACTTGCTGTAACATTTCAGACTTTGACTTAAACAACTGTTTATTCATTTCTGTAAAAATTTTAATAGAATTCTAAAAAATTATTGGACAAAATTTTTCATATATCTTAATGACCAAACTGTATGAATTATTTGTTGTAGGATAATAACATGCAATGGGTAATATTATGCTTTTGGCACTGATAATATTTATTCTATCAGCTGCAGTAGCATCAGAAGGATACGATCTGATCGATGGCTTACATTTACCAGAAGAGCATATCTTATATTGGGTGAACAGAGATAATACACTACGCAATTCATGTTTCAAAAATGAAACTTGCCGTTTAAAGGTTGTCGTTGTTATTTGAATACAAAAAATCCCTAACTCTTGCATGATTGAATATTAGATTTAACAAGATTTTGTTGAAATTGAAATTGAATTGCATATATTCTTTCGATGATCCATTCCATTTTTGTTTTGCATTATCATGAAAGAAAAGGAATTTTAATTTTGATTTTAAAATTATGAAAATTTTAAGTTTGTGATGTCGTTCGTTGTAACTCTGATGAATTTCATATTCGATTAGGTATATCATGTGGTACCTGATCCCTTAACTAATGGTCTTTTCACAGAAAATGGTACATTATAAGAACATTTATTGTACATCAGCTAATAATTTCAGTATACAGCAAACAATAAACGTTGTTGGGGTTATGAGATAAATTGTGATTCAGAAAGCAGCTATTCGGTACAAAAAGCAAAATGCACGAAGCCAAGCACGTGGTTGGTTTCAGCTTATCGAATTCTTCATTTTACATGGGAATTTGTGGATAAAAATATCAAATATTATGGCTGTTTATATTTCTTTTTCCTAGTATGTGTGTTTTAGCAGTAAAATATGGTTCATCATTGAAATTTTAAACGTTTTCTGTGTGTTCATTCAATACTGTTCTGAAATAATTACCAAGGATATTTTAATTATTATTTAGATAAAATTGGGTATTATTTCAACAGATATTATTTCTTATTTTAGCTTTGTTTATGTTTTATTGTAGAACTTTTTAAATTTTGTGCTGAGTATTCAGCGGGACAACATTTAACAGTGGGGCTACTATTTAAATGAAAAAAAAAAGAAAGATAATGTAAGGTAGTTTTTTTTTCTTGCGGGAAAACGAGAATTATATGTGAAAAGTTAGATGAAATTAAGGAAAACCTATTGAGGTTTAAAAGTGTAGCAGTCAAATTTAATCGAGCATTTATTTGGGTGTTTTAGGGGACGAAGTATGACAGAATCGCAGTTAGAAATCTTTCAAAAACAAAGTGATTTTGCGAAACTGGCGGAAGTATTGAATACAATAGAACCAATTTGCATTTCAAATCACACCGTACGAAATTTTTATCCCATTGTTTTCATATATCATATTTTTAGTCTATTTCAGGACGAATCTGTTCTTCAAGCTAGTCAGATTTATTTTTAGGAAGGTAGCTTTCTGGAATGTTCCAGTCATCTAAGATTCTGCCGAGCGAGGAATATTTTCTTCGATTTCAAGAATTTAAATTCGAAAACTTCGAAAAGGTGAATGATGTTTTAAGCCGGAAATTTTTCCTTGTACAATGTTTTGAACAAACGTAGAATTTTTGTTCAGTTAATAATTTCTATGTAGAAATCCGGTGAGGTTTTCTTCTTGGGTTAAGACTCGCTCGTGGTATATCATCAGGTCCCAAAATTTAAGATACCGTAATGATGTGATCCAGAAGGGACAAGTTGGTGGTAACTGTAATACATTTTTTGAGGAAGAATTGCTACATAATAGAGCAGATGAAAAAAGTTATTTACAAAGTTGGTGAGTAATTTGTTTTATACAAACTGAAGATGATATTATGTTATTCAGAGAAGATGTGCTTCTAACAGAGTTAAACTCTCATTAGTTTAAATTTGATTCATTTATCGAATATTTAAAAGTGAAAATATATTGTTTGCGTTTTTTTACGGGGGAGCAGGAAGTATTCTCCAGAATTTCGAGCGTATAGACCATATTTTATGTACACTTATAATTAATTAACCCTAATCATATCTAGGGCTCATGAACTGCAGTATTTTACATCATATCCTGATTTTCGGATATCGAAACATCGATGTGATGTAATTTTCGATAAGCCAACAGTACTAATTAAGTTGGATGCATCAGTAAATATGTATCATCACTTTTGTGATTTTGTCAATTTATATGCAAGCCAACATGTTAATGGTTCGATTGACATGGATATCGATATTGTATGGTGGGATACGGTTAGTTCTATCACTGAAATGGAAAGCTTTACAAAATATTCCTTATATTTTTGAACTTTATTTAAATAAACACAACAGAAAACAGGCTGATCAAAAAGGAGTTAAGAACGCAACTTTTTATAGGCGAAATAAGGAAAATTGGACAGAATAATCATTAAAATCTCTCTTATCAGATACATTTAGTGGTCTGACGGTTTCGTAGATCCCATATTCGGAATTACTTGGCATGCTTTCACAGTGAACAAACCTCGTGAATTAATTGATTTGGACGGTAAAAGAGTTTGTTTCCGAAACACCATATTTTCAATGCTTGCCCGACAACGATTCGGTCTTTACTACAATATGCCATTGGTTACTTTCTTTAATTTCTTTTCTTTTTTAGAAAAGTTTGGAGAAAAAGTCGCTAAGATCAATTTACTTATTTCTGGCTAAATTATATAGAATATTTAAATTTGTGTGTCATTGCTCTAAAATTAGATTGCAAAATATTTTTTATAATTCAAAATGCTTTGGAGACGATTTATTAGATTAGAAAAGAAAGAAAAGAGCAAGTCTTTTTAAAATCTGCTAGCAACTTGATGTGGGGCGACGGGTGAAAAAGAGATTTGCGGGTGCATTTTTAGTAAAAATAAAAAAAAAGAATTTTAACTAAAAAAGGTCATCTAAATCTATTGCAGATGAAACAGTGTGATATAAGGTCAAAATTTTCATTTTTCAAAATAAATTTAAGCCATTTGATAAATTGGAGATTTGACATTCAAAAATAAAAATTAGGCTCTTTTATCTTGAACAAAATATTTTTTCTTTTTTTCGGACAGAACCTCTTCGAATTAATTATGTTCTTCGGTTTGTTTATCATCTGTTTATTAATTTGCATGACTGTAGGCAGTTTTTGTTTATATATTTTTTTTAACTTATTTTTTTAGAGTTTCGGACTGTTGAAATACAGGGATAGATAAAGAAAACTGCAGTGCATTAAGGTTTAGAAAGTAAACTGTGAGCTACGTTAGAATTTCAACACTGTCGTTAATGTTGATATTCATGTTAAGCACAAAGTTGTCGTAGGAAAAGTAGAGAATTTTTAAACTGAAGTTTTGGTTTGAAATTTTGTGAAAACTTTTATTTTCGATTGATGGCTGTGAAGGAAGTGGCCTTATTCACGCCTTTTCTCAACATATGCTTCATCGTTTGATGATTCGACAGAATGGTCCATTACCTGATAAAATTCGCGTAACGTTATTATCAAGGAGTACTCCGTTCAGGAGAATATTGAACGAAGATGAGGTAGATTAAATAATTACGACTTATTACTATTCTTCTTTTGTTGCTTCTTCTGAACGCTAATGTGATTAAGTTAAATACATTCATTTATTCATTTTTTCAAACCTTTTTTGTTCATTTTTCTTTTTCTTTTCATATCAAATTTTTTGTTCATTTTTCTTTTTCTTTTCATATCAAAGGTTCGTGAAAATATCGGGGGAGAAAAAAATTTTTCCCCCCAGATCGATTTCGGTAGTGTCATAAACTATCTTTGTTGCTTTGATTACCACCGCTTGTTTGTACACCAACGGATGCATTTTCAGTTTCACTTTCATCAAATGTTTCTACTTGTTTTAATTCAATTGGAACGAGCACTGTCTGCAAATATAAGCACTTTTATGTATCAAATTTTTTTTCCATGGTTTCAAAATTCATTTCTTTGAGGAATTTGAGAAATTCTTATTTCATTCTCATTTTTTCAAAAAAAAAAA